>BLKM01001268.1:0-12275 GCA_013340265.1 Coptotermes formosanus
GGTAGGTAGGTAGGTAGGTAGGTAGGTAGGTAGGTAGGTAGGTAGGTAGGTAGGTAGGTAGGTAGTGGATGGATTGATGGAAGGATGGATTGTTGGATGGATGGTTGGACGGATCGTTCGTTGGTTGGTTGGTTGCTTGCTTGCTTGCTTGCTTGCTTGCTTGCTTGCTTGCTTGGTTGGTTGGTTGGTTGGTTGGTTGGTTGGTTGGTTGGTTACAGTCCTTACTAAGGGAAAGAGTATCCAACTGAAGAGGTTCTTGCAATGAGGAACCTGATTGAGCGAGTTATACCCATAAATCTCCCACGCACTAATTGAACACAGATCCACACTCCGATAGCCCATGTCCACGTTCTTGTGTTAGGATCTGATTAACCCATTTCTGCTGGCGCACGGAGAACTTTATCCGGAAACCTGTTCTTCCTGCCTTACAGAACCCGACTAAACAAGCGTCGTCAGAGATTATGTAAACAGACGGAGCCATAAGCAGGCTGCCCGTGTACCGCAAGAGGAGAGCTTGCACTCCTCTTATTCTCTGACAGCTTTCGCAGGCACATGTCGCAGTACAACAGATATTACACGCAGCACTCCCTTCACATTTACTTGTACCTTCAGCGGCCCTCTGGCTTTCAACTCCGCCAGATCATAGTCACTGGCTCGAACCCCTTTCACAACGTGGATGCGCAGATCAGACATGCGGAACCAGGACAAAATGAAGCTGATAGAATACAGAATTCTCGAACAAATTGTAAACAATCCATAACCGAGCCAGCAAACGTAATTTTAGTTTCTGTTAGAATAGGACAGTGCACTGAGTCACGAGTGAAGTATTAAGCGAGGCGCAGAGGGATACGTCACAAAGCACGCGTGATCACTGAGAAATGGAACTCACATACGAGTACAATAGCGGACATGTTGGTTTCCCTTCTGATATTGAAAAGCTTAGTGCCATTAGTACACGCAACTTCAAGGTACAGCAATTTCTGCAAGACAAGCAAGATTTCGAGTGGAATTTTTACCCCAATGAAAATATGTAACTTTATTCTTCCCTTGAGACCTGTCGAGTAGGATGTGATGGAAACCACACTAAGTGTCACCAGAACTGTCCCTAGTAAACACCTAACCTTTCTACAGCATTGTGCAACCCGTAGTTGAGGTAATACGGTTTGTATTTTGTGTGCTACATCAAATGATTTCCTGTCACTAGTTTGAAGAATGGAAGCGTAGGCTTGCAAAGTAATATGCGAACACAGACTTGGTGGAACACATTTGGTACTAACAACGCATTAACCCAGATTTGCTAGGAAATAAAAAAAAACACTAATCACCAACAAATGCACAGAGAGAGTTTTATCATCAATCGTAAGACACTCCTACATGTTTCGACCATGCTGGGTCATCTTCAGGGAGAACTCTTTTGTTATCTTTACACTAAGGTTGCACTTTACAGTTGAGTGAGAATGTGCTGTTGACTGTATACTGCGTTGTTTTTGGAGGCGCAGGCTGGGACCGCAGACAGTTCCTATTAAAGTGCAGTTTAGCAAACACTCTATCATGTCTCTTTATGTACCGTTATCTTATCAGTATTGGGTATGCTGATATAATGTGGTCAAACTGTTGACACAGTCTGCATTCGCTATCTGTTTCTGTTTGTAATATTTTTGCCCCATGGCACTGTGTCTGTAATGCCAGGGCCTGTGCTACTCTTATTCCACTTTCAGTTTCTGCTTTCAGACCTCCCCTGAACAGCTACACTAACAGGTCTCTCTGCGGTCCCGGCCTGCAGGCCGGGACCGCAGAGAGTTCACGCCTCCAAAAACAACGCAGTACACAGTCAACAGCACATTCTCACTCAACTATAAAGTGCAACCTTAGTGTAACGATAACAAAAAAGTTCTCCGTGAAGATGACCCAGCAGGGTCGAAACATGTAGGAGTGTGTTACGGTTGATGATAAAACTCTCTTTGTGCATTTGTTGGTGATCAGTGTTTTTGTATAATATGGTGCACGGACATGGAACACATTAAATTTGCTAGGAAATATTTATTGCTCGTAAGTGAATGTGAGTTCCTGTGAGTGCATGCGTTGGCAAACCTCTTTCGAGATGGTCTCAGTTTTATGAGACACGAGAAGAAATAGATTCAAAGTGTATGTGTTGTGTTTATATTAGCATGTTTAGTGATAAATACGAGTATGGGTTTCTTTAACGGAATAACAGTATTTTTGAAGTGATAGTGAGTGAAGTTTCTGTACGCATGTATGCCGTATTTTAAGCAAGTTTGGAGAAAATTCATAGGTCCCAAATGTATTTTTCGAAGAACCTGAAGGGCAATTACATATTAGGAATGTCTGTCGTAGATGAGCGACAGCATTCAAAAGGGGTTTGAAACTGAATGAGAGAGTGTGGACTGGCTTCAGACTTCGAGATCGGATGTTCTTGCAGCCTTCTTCATTAACTGCTTGACACTGAAGTTGGAGGCACTAGCCTCCTGCAAATCGACACGGCTAAGATCCAAGACGATTTAAATTTCGAAACAAACTGCTAGGAATATGCCATCACCTAGTGCGAACTTCTTTGCAGATTCGGTTCTTTTTCTTCCAGTACTGGTTAGACGCACATCACTTCCTGCTCAAGCTGTTGGTTTCCCCTTTCCATCGCACTTTTCTATATCCACTACACCCATCTAGCCATTCTGTTGGTGTAATAACCGCGTGATAGTCTTCGCCAGCAATAAGCGTGCAGAGTTCTTTGACGTAGGTCACAGGAAGGTTCGACTGTCGTCACTACTCGTCGCCGCAACATTCTATGGGACTCCCCGCTGCGACCTTGGTGTGTCCCGTATACATGAAGATTCAGAACTGCAAATTCGTCATTGAGAAAGATACTGGCCTTCTACGTTTCATCTTAGGATACTGAAAACGCTGACATAATACCATAAAGGACTAACCGTCCAGAATTCTAAGGTTCAACACCACCAACAGCACAGCCCTGCAATGAACATGGACTACATATATATATATATACACACACTCAGATAGCTGGATGGACGTATTGGATAGTTGGCTGGCTGGATGAGTGTAAGCAAACAGAGAGACAGGCAGCCAGGTTACATATATTTACAAGTTTTAAAAGAAATGTTATTTGTAATTAAAAAATTAAAAAGTGTTTTGGCCAGGTGAAACTTTGAGTTTGTGAAAGATAAATCTATTACGGGTACAATCAGCGTAGAGATGTAAATAACAAAAGTCTTCGAAAATATATAATAAAAACAGATAACGGGTTCTAATAATGTTAATGTTATTCTGTAACACAAAAGCAATTTGAACAATGAAGGAAGCGTGACACTCACTGTGCCACCGTCTGAGAACTCATCCATAACGCTCTCATGACAAATATTGCATTGAGTTACTGATCATGGCTTTGGCAGCACAAGATAAATGTAGCTAGAAGATTGTGCTGTAAGAAAGTAGGTTTTATATATTCTACACGATATTCCTTGTGAGTCATATGATATGCATAAGGCATAATTAATGAAAACAACGCAACATCGTGTGTTATATATTTGCTCCTTGCATGTAGAAATTAGATATTTGCTTCCTAGATGTATTATTAATATATATATATATACAGACTGTATACCGAACGTGAACTACAAAATATTTCGGCGGGCTGAAGCTTTGAGTTTATATGTGACTGATACATTGAACATAGACAGAATCAGCCTAGACAAAAATAATTACTTTCTTCAAAGAAATATAAAATGGGCTCTAATAATAGACATGGAATTCATCTTGTACATACAATTGTGAAAAACAAAAAATAATGTCCAATATGCAAAGATCGGAACGCGCCTTCCTCTTGTGCTGTAAAAACATTTCCAGTCTTATTCTTTTACTGGAACATCCATGCATACTTTTTAGTAGAATTCACTTTCTCCAAAGCTTAGTTTGTTACATTTACGAGTATTTTATTATGAATTCCTGTATATGGAACCGGTGTTCACTCTATTCTATTGTAAAGCTCAAAATGTGCTCTCATCTACCTAACTTCTGTCAAGTGAAGATCCATGGTTCATAACTCAGAATACGCAATCTGCAAGTCCCAGTGTGCCCGGAAAAAGGAAGACGAGCTCCACAACTACTATGAGATTGGGAAGAGAAATATTCTTTCTATTGAAGTTTTTAAGTATTCTGGCAAGCTTTCCAGTACAGTTGACAATTTATTTCTCCCAGGCGGCAGCTTACTAAGTAATGCTCTCCTTACGGCAGTGTACCAGCAGGTAACTAAGAAGTATCAATTGTCGACTGTCCCATTTTAATATTAAGTAGTTCTACAGTGGCTTCTACTTCAGACCACTTCAGGTCTGTTCTGATTTACCCAGCTAAATGCCTCAGGTTCTTGAGAGTTCCATTCCCACATTTAAACGTAACGTATGCGGGCGTCATAAAATGTAACAGCTTCCCCTTTGAACTTCCTAGCTTTAATATTCCTTGTTTATCCCAGTTCTCTGGACAATGTTTTTAGCTTTCTGAGAAATAAACTTGTATCTCATATCTTCGAATATTTGCTTGGGTTTTTGCTTTCCTAAGCCACTCCTGTAGCAGTAATAGTGACTTTATTAGTTTTAAAGTTTATGAAAGTAAACAATTGCAGGCGTCGTTCTTCTGCTATAAAATACTAAGTCAATATGCAATTTTATTCTGATGTTTCGAGGTAAATAATATCCTGTTATTCAAGCGTAGATGTGTCCAAGGGGAACTGTGTATTTCCACCCTTGAAGATGAGGGCAGTTCATTGCCTAGAAATTTCGCGATCCTATAATCCATTGAAACTGCGGCATATCCCAGAAGAACGGAATTCTCAGTTAATCCGCCGCAAATAGCGGCACAACTGTATTAAAAGTGCATTTAGCCATAATAAAAGTAAAGTCAGGTGCACCCTATAACCTGCCATGATTGCATACAAAAGGAGCAGATGAATAGCTCTACTCTTTCTTTAATCTCGGCGCTAGATGGGAATGGGTGGTCAACTCCACGCCCTGGCCGCTTTAACCCCGGGGAAGAAACCCGTTACCCATTGCACAGAAGGCTGGGTGGGCCCCAGAGCCGTTAGGGATGGGTGGGGAAACCTCGCCCCCATCGGGATTGGATTCCCGGACCGTGCATCCCGTAGCGAGTCGCAACTAGCCACAGACAAATTGCAAGTACATTTTCGGACATGGATTAGTAAGAGCTTTTATTGCAGTTGAGCACTGTTTCTGTGAGCATGAGTAGTACTTCAATCTTTATGTGATCTCAAAAAATCCTTTCTTTGGCAGGAAGCAGGAACATAAACCTAAAATTTTCAAGCTATAAAAGTCTATATTACTCATAATTGTCAAAGTCACTAAAGAGTTTTAACTGTGTAAGAAGCAGTGTGCATATGTGGAAGTATTTACAGATCTTCTTCGCAAAAATTACAGTAGCAATGGACACGGTACCACTACAGCCTGGTGGTGGATGAACAGTACGTCTTACACCCACAGATTCTGTATGAATTTTTTTTAGGTTGATGGTTCACACTGCTTTCACCTCTTCCCTTCACACCTCCAAGGCCACAGTTGCAGTTATCGACACAGAATCCTGTGAAGTGTTGCTAATATGCACGCCTCTTTGTCGCCAATCTTAAATTACTGTCTCATAGTTCTCATGTTTCTTTCCGGATTCTTTACGTTTCATGTACACCCTTTGCAGGGGCAAGAAACGCATCACTAATACGACAACTAATGTTTTGCGCATTCTGTTAGAAGTATTCATAGATACTGATAGGCAATTGATTTGTTTTAAATACTTTCTAAGTTTTCCTTAAGCGATTTTAACTCGTTTATAAATTACTGAGCCATACTTCGTCTGGCAGGACTAAATATCCTGTTGCAAAGAGCAATATCATTTCATAGTGCAGTCCTTTATTTAAAAAGTTAAGCGTAAGTGTGTGGTAGGAAAGGTTGTGGCTCAGCAGCAAAAAAATTGCACCAGCGTGAGCCCATATATTCACATATATGCACATAGAAATGTACCACTTAAGTATAAAGGACTTGGCTTAACCGGGAACAATCCAGGAAGAGACCGGTGCGAAGGGGAGTCTTCAAAACTGTGTGTACATCTTGAGCTGGCCAGTTACCCCCTTCCAGTTTCAAAATTATGAATGCAAAGGGCTTTAACTGCACTGCGCCCTACGTCTTCATTTTGCAGTGTTTAAGCAGGGTGACAGCTTTACCCATAGGGTGATTACTGTAGCAGCCGTCATGAGCCCTGACGTACAGCATTCAGCTTAACTCTGTGCTGGATGCAGAGCAGCCAGGACAGTACGGCGACTGTTGGTTGGCTTGGCAACCGTAACTACACACGTTAACGATGAAAACGATATAAATCTTGCCAGTAACAAATGCGCATTGCCATTCTGGTTGCACAGTTTCAGAGTTTATTCGAGAATTTACTTAGCTGGCCGTATTCCAAGCCTTTGCAAGCTCCTCTTTCTTCTGGAAGATAAGGATATTTCACATTTAGACTTCTCTTCGTGAAAGTTAAACTTGGAACACGGATTCTGAAACCCGATAATATCATATTTCTTTGCAAATTCCCAAATTTTCTTTTCCCCCATTACGATCTCCATTTCTAATAAACACCTCAGAGGGAAGATTTATTTGAGAGTTCAATTAAAATTTCACAGAATGTGACAATTTTTTTGAAAAATGTTTCTTTCAAGACCTACTGTCAAATTTACGAAGACGCGTGATTTATACACATCGCAGCAGTGTTCCTTGGCTAATCAGTTTAGTGCCATGGAAGGCTACGGTTTAGTGATTGGCGCTTCCGCTTTGTGTTCGTGAGTTCCAGGGCTCCAAATTTGAAGGAAAGCCGGATATTCGCACTGACAGTGTTAGCGATATTACTCAGTGCCTCCTAAAAATAACCGCATATCGCCTTTAAAACAGCCTTCACTCACGTTTTTCCTCATTTATCCTTCACAACCATCTTCTTTCTCAATGCTAAATAATCGAGGCTCTTAACAAATAACTGTACGTACCATATAGTCCACATATAGTGTCATGATTCCACACTGATCACTAACTTTGCCGCGTCCGATTAGGTTATTTCAGATAAACTTTGAAACAGTAGTTTCAGGAAGCCGCCGAATGGAATGTTATGGCCCATTAAGTTTACTCCGTTTCCTTTTCCTTATCCCTCCATGCAAATAGGCACGACATCACTGCTCTCCCTTTCCCTCTAGACCAGAACTGCAGAAATTGGCCAACACCCTTCAATAAACGGGCGGCGTTTGGCACACATTATCACTACTGCCATTTTGCTCTTCAAGGTTCTTATACAAGCTGTAAAGGGAAAATTGTTAAGTTTACACACAGTACCAGCCCAGGAAATGGAATTGTGATAGTGAAAATTCATGTTATTTCAGCTTTAAACTGAAGTAACATGAAATAATTTAAAGCAAAAGACTGGTAATGCACAGGTTACTTACTTTAACTTTCTAGTTAACTGAATCTCTCATGACCGAAGCCGAAGTTTCAACAACGCTAGTACCTATACCCGCAGTCAAACACGGTACTTGACTAGTTCTTTCCACCACACTACTTATAACTCATCATCCAAACTCCTTAACGTTACCGTACCCCTCCTTCTCAACCTTGCGTGTGGATATCTTCCCACAGATGCATGTTCAAAACAAAGAATCACAGTCGAACACTGTTATAACGACACCGGTTTATACAACAGTTCTTCTATAGCGTCAGATATTCTGTGGTACCAATTCCTCACTCTTAACCTTAACGTTATACTACCCGGTTATAACAACACCCGTTTATAAAGACACGAAATATTCAGTCCCTTTGATTACCTTATAACGGAGTTTGACTGTAATTTCTTGATTTTTCAGATGTTAACCACATGCCAGCTGATCGTAGTCTTTCTGTTCGCCTGTAACAGGTGATTAACTTGTCACAGTCACGACACCTAAGCAAAGCACAGGGGCTCCTGCAACCAACGATTTTAGCGTTCATTCTTGTGTGTGTGCGCGCGCCCTTGCTTATGTGCGTGCGTGCATACACACGTATTTCGCAGTTGTTATTCTTCTTCTTATACCACACAAGTTGCATGCTGTACGTTGTACTCCAGTGTGAGTCCGGATCTTAGCACAGACACTCATTTCATGATTTCGTCAGAGACTTTAAGCAGATATTTGGACAGTACGTTAAAGACAACTAAAACAGAGTTCTTCCGCCTTGTTTGAATCCATTTCGGAACCTCAGACTGTGTTCCTTTAAAATCATTTATTATTATTTCACCGTGTCTCCCAGTCGGTATTTTGCCCACTGCCAGTCTGCATGGGGGTGCCTCTATTGTTCCACAGCAGTTCCCGCCTTGCATTTATAATCCCAATAATAAACGACGATTTAAAAATTATGTTTACTTACTATACAAAAAAAACAGAAACTGATTGCCAGTCCAAAATAACAATATATTATTCTTCTACAGTACAATTCTTGACAAAGATGATTTGTAATTTTTGGATTATCTGTTTTTATTGACATAAAGCAAAGCGCATTATAAGGTTTCAAGCATTATAAGATAAGGCGCCGTGTGGCTTGGTGTATACGTACCATAGCTTCGGAGTAGCTTTCTTCCTCCTTCTTCAGTGTAGTCCAAGAGTATAGACGCAGTAAGTTGTTCTGTAATATTAGTATCTAAGTGCAACCCACATTGGTGTCAGAACTCAGAAGATCAGAACCTTCACCTGTATCAATGTAAGGACCTCAAAGCTCGCGCCAGAATGTTACGTACATTCAACTAGCTGACACAAACTTTGTACCTAAGGCTCAGTTCCTAAACAAGAGAAAACTAGTTTTGCTGTCTTTTCGTGGTACCAACTATGAAAGGTTTTTTTAACCAGACAAGATAAAATGTAATGTTTCTTCTTCCGAATATCTGAATCAAGGAAAAGCGAATGTTTTCTCTTGGCCGCATTCTATCAATATAAAGAGGTGTGGGAGAATATATGCTGGCCTGAGTGCAGTCAAATTGAAGAATTTCACTTGTGTATATCTTTTGAAGTTATGCCTTTCCGATAAAAATGTGCGACCCTGGAAACACTAATCTATCGGTAATGATATTGCTTGTATTTGAACGTCTGTGTCGTGTGGGATTTGATTTCGTGTATTTTGACAGGAGAGGCACTCCCTTTCCTGATATCTATACAAACTTTCCACGTCGAATATATTTTATACACTGGAGATGGAAAAATTATGTTTTTCCGGAAAGTTGGTACAGAGATGCCAAAGTGTATGGCAGCGCTTCCCAGAACATAGCAATGCTCGTAGCCACAGCCATGAGAAACTCATGTCTCGCAGCACCATTACTTATCTTACGTCACATCAAAGCACCCACGCTTTTTAATCTCGTGCTGAAGGAGCCTGCAAGTCTGACCCTGTGTACGTGAACAGAACAGTGCGAGGAGCAGCATACGGTTTATTTCTTGTGATACGTCACCCACGCGCCTCAGTCTCGCACATCCACAACTCTGGGCGCACATTCGTGTGTCATTTGGGCCACAAGAAGGAAATGAAGGAGAAATGTGCGATTGTGAGGGAGAAAGGAAGATAAATAACGAGAGAAATGTAATAATAATTATACGAAAGAAGTGCAAGGATCAAAATGAAAATTAAACTTATTATGTAAATGTCGTTTCCACGCTTCAGTTATAAAAGAATTCGCCGTTTTATCAATGTGTTGTTAATTCCGATTGCTTGTTCCTGGAAGTGCCAGTGAAGGCAGGCACTCCAGTTCCGGACACTGCAGTGTATCCTTAACCGTACGAGGGGCCTAAAGCGAGTTGTTATTTTTGTCGGCTACTGGTGGCCTACTGCTGATTTAATCTCAGACTGTTTAACGCTTTGTTCCAGTCATGTCTTTAACGTTAGTCTTTTAACGATACTGTTTCAAATGCATAGATTTTGTAGCATGGAATAGGAGGATGGATTTTACTGACGGATTATGTTTTGGATGGTAGCTGTTGTGGCCTATTTTTACATGATCCCAGAACTTGCTTGGAATGAGGAAAACTGCGCGGCATCTCAATCCGACTAGTCGGTTTCCGAGTCGTGATTCGAAAACGCTGCTCACGAATTCGAGGTAATAATTTGAAACACTCCAGCATGACATGCGGTGTCTGCATGTTACAGAGCTGTCATCGTTGATCGAGATGTGAAGAAAGTACAAGTTTCAGAAGAAATAGTTACGACGTATTTCAGGTATAGTCTTATCGACCGCCTGGAGATAGTGAGGAACTCACAAAATTAGAGCTTTGAAGCTACATCAGTCTCCTCTGTACAGGCAACAGTGCTGTGAGCATATATGCTACAACAGTTAACAATTTATGCTCTACTACAAGGAATGAAGAGCTAAAACTTGCGGTGTCCAGCCGCGACATAGTTGATTGAGAGACTCTTTCTCTCTCTAAGTGTATGTCTGTCTGGCAGGCTATCTATCTATCTACCTATCTATCTATCTATCTATCTATCTATCTATTTATCTATCTATCTACCTATCTACCTATCTATCTATCTATCTATCTATCTATCTATCTATCTATCTATCTATCTATTTATCTATCTATCTACCTATCTACCTATCTATCTATCTATCTATCTATCTATCTATCTATCTATCTATCTATCTATTTATCTATCTATCTACCTATCTACCTACCTACCTACCTACCTATCTATCTATCTATCTATCTATCTATCTATTTATCTATCTATCTACCTACCTACCTACCTACCTATCTACCTACCTATCTATCTATCTATTTATCTATCTATCTACCTATCTACCTACCTACCTGCCTATCTATATATCTATCTATTTATCTATCTACCTACCTACCTACCTACCCACCTACCTACCTATCTACCTATCTATCTATCTATCTATCTATCTATTTATCTATCTATCTACCTATCTACCTACCTATCTATCTATCTATCTGCCTGCCTGCCTGCCTGCCTGCCCACTTACCCTCAGAGTCATGTCGGAGTGGTGCTTTGCTTAGTGTATGTGTAGTAGCAAATAATGCTCATTTCTAGGACCCAGAATATTTCACTGCATTTTCGTCGTGGGCTTCTAGTCATACAGAGGAAAAGATAATGCTGAGCAGTCTAAGTTTACAAGTTGCAGTCTTTCTTCCAGCATTACGGTGTAGCTGTGATCAAACGTCTGTGTTAACAACGGCATGAAGCTTCGTACTCTCACACTACGAACCAAGATTCTGCTGCTCTCGTTCTCCAATTTCGGTGGGCTGTAACTCTCGAAATAAGACAGTCGTGTTCTTGCTGCTAGCAATTGCAATGGTGTCAACAATTTTCCCCTTCTTTTATTCTTCAGGGTTGAATCAAACATTTCAAACAATCTTAAACAGAATATCGAAGTCTTTTGCGAAAAATGTGTTCTTGTGCTCTCTGTGACAGCTACAATAAACTGTTTAATCTGTGGAGGTATCGATTGCCCAGCCTATACACAATCGAGGTCAACCGGCTTCCGAGCTACAGAGGCTTGGAGTCTGGCTCTCAGAAGTCAGGAATAAATAAAACGAAGTCATTTTACACAATAACACGTAGGAAAGTAACAATTCCGGTTAAGGTAAGTTCTTTGATTTTTTACATAACAGTACTCAGACGTTATGAAATAATATTAGTACACAGTTATTTCAACTAAAAACATCAGTACATCTTATTCTGCGCTTTTATTGTTCACGATTAGCGACAGTGCATTATTTATACAACTAAATAACGAGAGTGCGCTTTCTTATCTTTCTTTTTTATTTCATCCTTTTGTAATACGTATGTTCAATATTGTTTTCTGCAAAGTGAGGTAGGTTCTGTTAGACAGGGAAATACTGAAGTGGCCTGTATTAAAACCACAATAACCATGCAAGATTTTGGGTCTTCGCAGCATTTAATCTGATACCTACATAACGATAATGACCAGCCCTCAAGATGGCAGTTGATAAGTGCCTGTACATTCTTGTTAGGCTAAAACAGGCTGTAACGTGATCTCTTGTAGCACAATCATCGTTTTTACGACGCCTGGGCCAAAAAAAGAGTGAATGAAATATAAATCTGGGGTGTCGTGGAATTCCTCTCTTTTCGAAGTGAAGCCATTATGCTGTTAGAATTATGCAAAATTGTTCTTTGTCAATGTTAAGGTTTCCAGATACCCCTACATCA
>BLKM01001271.1:0-163150 GCA_013340265.1 Coptotermes formosanus
GTGTCTGGCTACGGAGGGCAATCGAGAGGCCTGTCTGTCTATGCAGGACAACACGGAAATATGTGGACAGAGCTCCATGTGATACCTAAACTCAGGCCGTTGAAGTCGGCAGACGGCCTGAAGTTATACATGTCTTCGAGCAGAATCGGGGGGAAGTATTTCTGCAAAACAGAAACTTAACGACGGATATAGTAAAATAGATCCAACTTATGCACGGTATTATTATTTATTTGATTAGTCTTACTCCCTAGTTCATTTTGTGCCCGACAGGTTTCGGCAACAACTTTGCCATTATCAGGGGGGTTACATCAGATTACATAAGACAGTGTGCATTGGAATGTGACGTATAAACTTGTAAAGCTGTATTAAAAATTCTGGATGTTAAAAATTCTTCTGTAAAAACTTTTGCTGCATAGTTTTTGTACTAGTTTGATGTCACGGTGCTATTTCTGGCCTGGCGTCCCTAATATAAAACACGCAAAATAAGAAGTAAAACTGTGTTGCAGTACCTGCTACAGCCGGTGGAACGTACGGAAGTTGAAGCTGTTCATTAATTTATCGTGTTTACATGGAATTTTATCGTATATCTTCATGCCATGCTCCTGAAGAGAGGTGACTAACCAACAGTTTTATTCTTATTCGGTTGTCTACGTATTAGGGTCATGTGGGATTTGTGGTGGACACAGCAGAACAGGGAGGGGGCCTTCTGTGAGGGCTTCGGTTTTATCCTGTCAGTATCGTTCTGCCGAGTTTTGTGCTGTCATTTGTCACCGACGCTATCTTATTTTAGCAATTGGCAGCGTCGTTAACCTTTTAAAGCCTAGCGGTAACTTTACGTACCACCAGGTTTAACATTAAAAATTCTACGTGGTGCCCACATTGCGTTTATGTGTTTTGTACGGATCTCAGAACAAACAGCAACTTTTGCCTTATAAAACATTAAGAGACTGGTTTTTATAACCGAAGTGGAGAGTGTTTATAGCGCGGTACGCACTGAGTCCTTATATAAAACAGATACGCTTCGTCTTTAAAGGGTTGAATCACACACACACACACACACACACACACACACACACACACAGACACACACACAGACACACACAGACACAGACACACACACACAGACACAGACACACACACACAGTGTGTCTCTTTCTACCTCCCTCCACGGATTAGGTTGTCATGCTACATACAGCCATCTTGCAAATGGTCTTCTTATATCTCCATAGGTGGGTTGGCTTGCAATGAAGTGCAGCACTTGAGAGCCTGTCATTGTCTATTCTTTTTAAGTGGCTTATCCATTTTAGGCGCGTTCGCAAAGGCAGTAGCGAATGCTTACCTCTTCACGTTCGTCCGTTCGTTCGATTGTAACAGCACAACTCCCACCGGACGGATTTTCGTGAAATTTCATATTTGGGGGTTTTGCTAACATTGTGGGCATGTGCCGATTTCCGTTAAATGCGACAAATAACTGACTCTGTGCGTGGAGATCTACCCACATTTATGTGATTAGTTGTTAAAGTGAAGACTTGGTTTCTGTGGAGTACGAACTGAGGCCTAAGGAACATCTAACGATCTAAACATCTCGCCTTTTACGAGACAATACAGGAAATAGGATGTCACGACCTTTAGGGAGGAAGTACAAGAAATGCGATACCTCGACGTTTGCCTGGTGAGTAGGCTACCAGCAATGAGTAATAATGATACGGGCAGTAAGAGAACCAACACGTCTGAAGTATAGCGCCCTGCGGACAGTTCCTAAATTGTTAGTCTCTTTTCATTTGCAAGAGAGGTGAGATAACCATTTTGTCAGCGTGTTTCCCCTCCTTCCCTCAATTTTGAACCAGCTGACCAATCTTTGTGAAGTCTGTATGAACATAATGCTATTGGACGCAACCCGAACTGTCCGCTTTTAAAATTTTCGGCAGTCGGCAACGAAAACACAGCGGGCGCTCGAATTTATGAGTTGGAAGCGACTGCATTGCGATATTTTTGAAGAATTAAACTGAAAGACGAAGAAAATTTTCGCACCGCTGCTGCCATTTTGTTATTGTATGTCCTATGGAAGTGTGGCAACGACGCTGACGTGGAGATTTTATCCGACAAATTTGATTCATAAAAAATCTGGACAGTCTCCCCCCCCCCCCCCCCCAAAAAATGAGGTAAAATAAAACGACAGCGCTGGTAATAACAGAGCAATTGATATGCTGAACTATGGAAATTTCTGCAACAGGGATGTAAGTTTTATGAGCCCTGCTTGTCGCTCCTCGTCCTTTTTTCTTTGTTTTTTGTTTGTTTTGTGTCACACTATATAGCATCAAGTAGTAGGATGGTAGAGGATTTGAAAGGAAGAACTGGTGGCCTATTAGATGTACCATTCAGAAATTTACCTGGTGGGACCGTATTAATTATGAGCTTTTTTGTTTTTCCATTTAGTGAATAAATATTATTTCGTTTTGTTACCCTCTTTTTAATTCTGTGTAATCTGGTACATCCTTTGGCACCTTCTAAACGTTTAATCCATTGTGAATTTTATGTGAAGCTGCTAACTGATCTTTGTGTAGTGCTGCGGTTGATATGTGTGTTGCATCCCTCTCATATCTCTTTATACTGTAGTACCTAATTGAGCGCAAGGATAAGACTGTTCCAGTTTTTTCAGTCGATTATAACGTTTTCCTTTTATTATTATTATTATTATTATTATTATTATCCGAATTTCTCACTTCTCAGCTTTAGCTGGGAAATATTCACCTATCCTGGGATGTATCATCAACAGGATTAGGCTCGGTGGTCTGATGTGTAATTTAGGACATTTCTTACAATTGAACATGTGCCAAGAATTACCACTTTTTGCATTTGTATATATGTGTTTGGGTGCAGATTATTATTATTATTATTATTGTTGTTGTTATTGTTATTATATAGCTACATGTTTCGGCCTATGAGTAGCCATCATCAGGCATATGTGTACAAAATATAAAAGAAATGTGTCAAGGTAGAGGCCTTAAAAACCTTAAAAAATAAGATTTTAAGGTTTTATGGTGGTTTAAAGCAAATTTTAAGGAGCTTTATGAGTTCTGGTGAAACAAAAAGTGGCCGTCACACACAATAATCTGGCTCCAAGAAAACAGAAGTAGAAATAAGCCAGCATACTATATACTGTATTATTCCCATATAGGGAATAATAGACATTGTGTACCTTTTGTTGTATAATTTACATATGCTTGCAAAACTCTGTAAATGTTCACTTCCATGTAAAAGTGGGAGGCCTCCACCTTGACACTTTTCTTTCATATTTTGCATTTGTATGCCTGATGATGGCCACCTGTAGGCCGAAACATGTAGCTATATTGTAATAATAAAAGGAAGAAGTTGTGATCAACTAAAGAAACTGGAATAGTATTATACAAACACAACGGGATAGGAAATCTAAAAAAAAAAATCACAAGGATAAGATGCACATCTCTCATTCAGAACCCAAGTGGCAAGTCCACATAAAAGTTTGGAAATTGACATCAATTTTTGAAAGTGTGAGTTGGCTTTTGTCATTCCTTATGACATATGAATGAAAAAATGTGTCTGAAAATTTTAAAGTGCTGCTATTACGAAGAGTGAAGGAGGAGGGGAATATCCTACAAACAATGAAAAAGAAAGAATACTAACTGGATTGGTCACATCTTGCATAGAAACTGCCTTCCAAAACACGTTATTGAAAGAATTATAGAGGGAGGGATAGAAGTGATGGGGAGATGAGGAAGAAGACCTAAGCAGCTACTTGATGGCCTTAAGGAAAAGAGAATTATTGGAAATTGAAAGCAGAAGCACTAGATCACATTCTGTGGGCAACTCACTTTGGAAGAGGCTGTGGACCTGTCATAGGACAGATTATAGAATGAATGACATTTGTCCTGTCTGAATTTTGTCTTCACCACCACTGCAAGAGCATCAGTGAGTCCCATTCATTGTCCTGCCCATACGACACTGAGACCTTTTCCGCGAAGATGAACCAGAGCATGAAGCTGATGGCTGACCTTTAATGGTTAGGTTAACGCTGCATGGTGCCTCGACTACTCCACTGTCCTGTACACTTCATGGAATGGCACATAAGAGGGACAGTGTCCTTCACCCTTACATTTATTTCCATTGTGCACTCAGAAATGTGGAAAGATTTGTGTTGATGTAAGGATTTTACAGCAGTTTGTTGATGTTTATTGATCATATGTAAGAATGATGACTATCATTACGGAGAGATCTGATTTCTGATGTCCTTATGGGTCAGCTAGGGGTTCAGTGGTAGAATAAGGGATGTGATGGTTATGATGATGATGGTGGTGATGATGATGATGATGATGACGACGACGATGATGATGATGATGATGATGATGATGATGGAGCTGCTGTGCAGGGCACTATCATTCCACATATCAAGATGTTGCGTGAAGATTTATTATGATTCCATTGTTTTTATTGTCAGTATATTGGTTGGTCTGTGTGTGGCGTGCCAAAACAGCGTTTTCAGTGTAATAAGTTAGTAGCATTGGCTGACATAGTGTGATAGGCATGAGTGTGAACCATTCAGCTGATATTTATGAAAGTTGGTAGTACGATTATGCCAGTGGACATAACCTCAACATCATGTTTCTAAAAGCTGCCTTGAACAATACAGAAAATGTAGTCGTGCAAATGGTTGAAAGGAGAAGAGTACTAGATTCATCGTCTAGTATGTAAGGCCCTACAACTGAATAGCATAATGGAACTCAAAAGAATGTGAATATTGTTGCAATTATGAAATTGGAAAACAAACTGATGAAGTGCACAGAATGTGGACCCAATAATAACTGATGAAATAATGACCTTTTATTTGTGCTACAGTTTTGTTTATGTGTGACCTCCTGAAATTCAGTTCTCAGTTTATTCATCCCACATATCTTGTTTTCTGTCAAAAATTTCTGGCCTTCTTCAACTGCAGTTTTGTCTTCTACCACATCTTAATCTTTTGGCTTGTGAAATGTCAATCGTGTGGTGTAGTAGCCTAATATACGCAGTCCACTTCCATCAGTCAACTTCAATCTTGTGTACAGTATTTGAGAAATAAAAATACTCAATGTGATACGGCTATAAGTACAACCATACTAACAACCACATCACATCTCAAGTTGAGGGCAACCATTAAGACACTCTATGGAACTTCTTACTGTACACAAAATTCAGCTACAAACATAGGACTTTTGAAGAAAAACAAACATTTGCTCCATATTGAGGTGTTTCACTATACTTATACATACAGTGTGTAGACTTAAGACGCACAGGTACAAACGGAAAGTCCCTGCGCATGTCATGAAGGTGAATGGGGAATGGAGGTATTGTTCCTCTCATTCTTAACCTCTGCATTGTATGGAGGTAAGTGGTCAACTTCATACCATGGGTGGCCGCTGGAGCTGGTTTGGATGCTTTGAAGAAGGGAAAAATCGCTTTGCCTGGCCTTATCATGCCTGTAACTTAGACACTCTATTGACTGCACTGTCCCAGCTCAGAATTAAGACGTGTGTTAAATATAAATATAAAAAACTTAAAATAAGAGTTTTAACAAATGTAAATTGGTTTTGTCATTTAAACAGTCCAATGTAATTTGCAGAAACATATGTAAAAATGAGCATAATCCCCATATTAAAGATTAGTAATACTGTAATACTGATGCAAGTGCATGAATGTAGAATCCAGTTTAGTTTTGACTGGGTGTGATGATGGTTGTGTGACTCGAAACATGCCACTAATGTGTGTATGATGGGTTGGTGTCAGGAGTGTATAAAAACTGTTATGCATAGCAGGGCTGCAGAGTCAGAAGGAATTTTGGGTGGAGTCAGAGTCAGTAAAGATGTACCAACTCTGACCTCGATATAAAATCTTAAGTAGATACTAGCTACAATAACCATTAGACTGATACTTAAGTATAGGTTGTAAGTCTAAAAAGTACCCTGATGATTCATGTGGTGGTGATGAAATATCTTATGGTACCAATTACCATTTTAGTAGATCTACCATTATTAATACATATTGAGATTCTATGAAGGAGTCGGAGATTTAAAAATTGAGGAGTCTGAGTCAGAAATTTTGTGTACCGACTCCACAGCCCTGATGCATAGACTGTCCGATGTTACATAGCTTATTGAAAACCACACTGGAATTCACAAATATGGTACAAAAGTGAAGTGCTAATTGTGAAAAAATTATTGTGTTTCAGAATCCTGTGGCACACTGTTGGTCCGAGCAGACACACCACAAGCGCAAGTTCTGTAATGTTTGCCGCAAAAGACTGGATGACAGTTTATCCATCCACTGTGAGGGTAGGTGTTATTACATGTTGAAGTCTTGTAGTTCACTTCTTGTGTTAATGTCTCTGTAGCATGGTATATACCAGGGCTGCTCAACCCATAGCTTGTGGGCAACATTTTGCCCATGACACAGGGCTGTTTTGCCTGTGGAGACACTCAACATGAGAGAGCATTTTTTGACCCTGTACCTGGCAAAGGCGAGATAGAACACTAGAGCAGTTCTGAAAACTCATGAGCTGTCTTATTTATTGAGACATGCGTTATGTCACTAATTCATTTTGTAAAATTGTGCTAACAATATCAAGGATGTGAATTGCATTTTGTTGCAAAATTTTCCTATTGTCTAGTTTATATTTTTATTGCACATGATGTATATAAAAATACATGGGTAAATGTTACATAGAATTATACATAGACTTATTTGCTCTTTATTTTCCGTATCGAATTTCGTATTGCTCACAAGCAGACCAAATTTTGCAGAAGTTACCTGCACCAGAAACAAGGGTTGAGCAGGCCTGGTGTGTGCCATGTTCTTCTCATGATGTATTTATGTGTGAATGGTGAGTGAAATGGAAGTAGAGTAGTGAAGTCATGGAGATAATTAAATAATTTTGTAATTTTCACCAACATATTACGTCCAAGGATAATATTTAAATTTTGCATGCATTTTTACCAAGTGTAAAAGTAACTGTTGACATGCTGCTAGTTTCATTCCACATATCACGAAGGAGTTCATGGAACTAAAACTGTTGTTTCTTGCAATCCAAAAGTTAGTTTAAGAGAAACCGTACATTTGCAGTAATGACATGTTGAATAACTTTCTGATTTTGTTTATGTCTCCTTTATTGTTTGTAATGCTATGCATTTGATGAGACTCACTATAAAAAAAATCAGCTATTGTAACATTAGAAAAATTGAGATATTGTTTAGATCCCAGAAATGGTGCGTGTAGGTTTGAAGGACTTCACAAAATTATACCTTTGTTGGCTTTCCTGAAAATATTTTAGGCAGTGGCTAGTTCAAAATAAACTGCAAATGTCTGTATGCCTTACTATGTAAGAAGGTGTTTTCTGAATGCAGGAAGGACTTTGTATGCACATGAAAGAGCAGGAATTAGAGCCTCAAATATCAGCCTGTGACTAGTTGCACATTGGTACAAAGTATGCTTAATTCCTTACCATACCACTTTTTTCTGTCCATTTAAAATATTGTACACGTATACAATAGGGGCACGTGGTGACGTTGCCAGGACATTGGCAATCATGGGAGATCTTTCTTGTGGTATTCCTTAGTCCTTCCAGGCAAATGCTGCTATATTACTTTTATTAGACTGTGACCACTTTTAATTCATTTCAGTTCATCATGTATCAATTGCCCTGCAATTGAAAGCATATAGCCTGAGGTACAGACACAATCTTGAAATAAGAAGAATAAAATGGGCCCTTTGTTTCAGTTTTAGTTTTTAATGTCGCAGGATGGTATTTTGCACTTGCTCTTCAAACTTCTGAGGTCTGTCCACACCAGCCAGTTTTCGTGACATTTGATCCCTCCAGTGACATGTTAGTATAGGGTCTTCACATGTACTGCAGGTCTTCCATCCACCTTTGAATTTAGTAGAGTTTATAAATAGTAACAAGGATCATAATGAGTCTTTGTGACAAGTTATCATCCTGTTCTGTCATATGTGTGTGTCTTTACTTGGTGTCTTCCCTTGTTAAGTATTATATTCATACTCAGCAGAGAGTTCATCTGCATATGTTAATTGTTGTATAATCACAGTGCAAACTTCTTTGCTCTATCTGATACATTTTTACGTAATTGTCGTTTATAGTGACAGTTATGTTCAGAAATGACTTGCATAATTATTAATGTACACTTAATGCTTGTGTCATCCTGTAGACTAAAGCATTACAAGGCAGTAAACATCAATACATCCTAGGAGTTCAATTTTTTGTCAGCTTCCAAGAAAACTATTGGTGTTTATTTTAATTACCAAATATTTATACATTGTGGTATACTGATAAATCAAGGAAAGATATTTCAAGTACTGAAGTTCTCATTTCTGTGCATGAGAATACTGCTGCTTTTAATTTTTGGAATCGATATGAAGTCGCTTTGCTTAGGTAAGATTCCTGAGGAGAGAAGAGCTGCTTCATTTGTTGGTGTGAATGCGCATATTAGTGCAATTCTAATTTAGGGTTCCTTCTTTAGATCCTGTTAGTAATCAATTTTGTGTGTGTCTGGTCCCTGATTGAGTTTTGAACATCAAAATTACAGATTTTATTGCTTGATTTTTTTTATGGAACTTGGTGTGATTATTAAGGACTGACTTCCTCTTGGTACTTCTTACTTCTCAACAGTACTAGTGTGTGTAAACCATTGAGGTGGTAACTGTAGTAGTGCTGTTCAGTGTAGGATCTTCATGTGTGTGTGTGGCAATAGATGTTTAAAACTGTGCAGTTTTAGTAACGTAATTGAAAACAAGAACATGTCTTCATGTGAAATACTTTGATTCCAAGAAAACAGTTTACGAATTGTTGTACTTCAACAAGTGAATTTGCATGGTGACATGTATGAGTAATAAATGTATCTCCTAATGGAGTAGTGCTGTTGATACCTAGAAGTTATGAGGTCACTGCATAAGTCATGGCAACTACATGTATATTTTTGGTAAAAACTATGGCAGCATAGGAAATGGAGTGAGTGCATTTGAGAGCATGGGTCATATACTTGTAAATGTTACCATCAGATGGGGAATATATACAAGAGCCACTGGTCTGATGCAAACAAAACACATGCATTTTTTAATTACATATTTGTTGTTTTATGTGACATACAGAGTGAACATGGAACAAGGACTACAACACAGAATATTTGTAAAAGTTGTTAACAGCTTTCGGAGTTGAAGATATAGTCTTCTGGGTTTTTATGCTGAGTAGCAGGGTTACTCATTCCTGATGATTTAAAGAGAGGTACTGCCTTTATTGTCAGGGGTCTCCAGGACCCCTTAAAAAAGATACAGATGAAGGTGTTACATTACATTGAAACGTTGTGAATCAGTACTCTGTGTAACAATCCAGAAGACCTGAATCCTAAACATGAGCAGTGTTGGTCTGTGTTTCGTTGCCAGCAATGAAGAAGGCAGAGAATACCATTGTATTCAACTGATGTGCTAATCCATGTCATCTCATGCAGAACAGCTGTTCAAATTCCTCTCTGTTTGCATATCATTTCCCATGCAGTGGCTGCTTCAGTTTGGGAATCAGATTGCCGTCATATGCACAGAGGTCAAGAGAATAAGGAGGGTGCTGTAAGCACTTGCCGCCCACAATGCTGGAGAACATTCCTAACAGTGTATGCTGAGTGGGCTGTAGCATTATTATGAAGGATTATGGCACTTTCGACCAGTTCTGGATGCCTCTCCCTAAATGTATGATGTAGGCGGTACTGCAGAAATGACTTGTAACAGTTTGCGTTCACAGTTTGACCCTGTGGAGTGAGATGACTCACAATAACATGCAAAATGATCATCAGCTTCGTGGGTGATTGATTTTGTCAAATCTTGTCTTCGTGTGCTGCCAGTGGATGATGCTCTTTGGAGGACTGTCATTTTAATTCCTGTTTGTAGGCCCTTGTAGTTATCCAGTTTTGCCTGTTTTTCCTTTTGTAACAAAATAGTTCCAGATAGGTTAAAATGTCACATAGCACCTCTACTCTTGCAACTCATTTAAATTATGTGGCTCCCACTGTGAGCAGTTCTGTGCATTTTTAAGCGCTGTTGTAAAATTTGGAACACTGTAGACCCAGAAATTCCTGTATGCTTGACTACTTCCTTCACAGTCCAGTGCATGTCTTCTTTCATGAGCAGTTCAGTTATGACCCTTGACATGAACCTGTGTGGACAGACTGAGGATGTCTACTGTGATGCATGTCAGGAGTTCAGTCTCTTCCACTTTTGAATGCTTACACCGACCTAATGCCTTTTGCAGCTGTGCATGGCAGTCCTGTGCATTTGTGCCACAGAGAACTGCTGCTTTCACAAACAAATGCTGTTTCACGTCACAGATCTCCATTTTTGAATGAAGTTGCCAGTATGATGATGTATGCACTCCTGGACATATACCACCAACTAATGGGAACCAATACTCCATTTCCTGTGTTATCACATCTTTTGGCCTGCCATGAAAATAGTTGCCATAACTAGTGGAGTGATCCACGTATAATCTTTCAGAAACTCAAAATGTACCACATCAGTCATTGGTACTGTCAGTATAGAATGTAAATCTGTCTTGTTCATTTTCATAATTACTTTGCTGCAAATTAACAGCCCGTGAACACTTTGTTTTTCCAGTTTGTGAGTACTATGTGCACACAGATTGCCAGGATTTTGCTGTAGCAGAGTGCAAGGAGAATGCAACTTACGTGCCAGACAAGGAACTGTCATCAGTGCACCACCAGCACCACTGGCGTGAAGGCAACCTTCCTGGCAATTCTAAATGTGCAGTGTGTAAGAAGACTTGTTGGTCAGCAGAATGTCTAGCAGGATTTCGCTGCGAGTGGTGTGGTATAACGGTAAGCAATATAGCTTACATTCAAGTAGTGTAGGCCAGTGGTGTGATATGATGATAAGCATTACAGCGTACGTTTAAAAATTACAGACTAGTGATGTGGTATGTTGGTAAGCATTCTTACTTACTGATCTGCACACCAAAACTTGTCGTCGTTGTTGTTGTCGTCGTCGTTGTCGTTGTTGATGATGATGATAACGATAACGACGACGACGATGATGATGATGATGCCACTTCTTCTGTGAACGCAGGATTTACTTCGCTACATTTACAGGCAGGTAATTTACCTTGGGTTCAGTGAAGAAAATAAAAAATGGACCGTAGTCCATTCATCAACAAACTCCCACTGTCACTGGTATGAACAGAAATGTGCCCTTGCCATATTTATGGATAAAGAAAATTAGCTATGGCCACATTCAGTATTAGTTAATACTCTGACATGCATATCTAATAATAAAATATCCAGACAAGCTCTGGAACCCAGCCAGCCTCTCTCCCAGGTGTAAAGCAGCCAACGTATGCATGCGTGCATGCATGTATGTATGTATGTATGTATGTATGTATGTATGCATGTATGCATGTATGCATGTGTATGTGAGACATAGAAAATTAGCCACTAAGCATCAGCCAGATCAGATCATGGCACGACAGCAGAACCTGCATAACTCAGTGGCACAGAAGATTCATGGCAAGGAGATGTGTAATTACATTAATTTTAATTTCATCTGGCATTCATCATGTCACTCAAAATTATTCTGCTAAATTTTTTTGTATTGAATGTGGCAGGTTTGGGAGATGTGACAGAAACAGTGGGTTTTGTTCTGTTGCAGTCCCATGCAGCATGTCATAAGCAGATTACTGGAGAGTGTACATTTGGAAACCTGGAGCCTATCTACCTGCCCCCTCATGCCGTCAGCATACCACGTACTGAGGTGCCCATGGAGGCCATCATTGGGGTGCAGGTTCGGCGTAGAGAGACCATGTCCCGTGAGTATTCATGCCGTAAGTGTTGCTTTTCACTAACATCTAGATGGCATGTGTGAGAGACCTAGTGATGTAACAGCATAGCTGTGGTGACCACAGTGGATCATTGGACAGTGACAGTTTGCTTTCAGAGTTATGCTATTTTCTGTGTCATGTGTCTTTTTTAAATATATATTGTGTCGTGTAAACACAGCTTCTACTAACAAGCCTAGGGCCATAGCTGACTAACTCCTAAGCTGTTTCTTGAAAAATTTGGAGCATTTTCAGCCCAAAATATAAGGATTGTTTGATAAATAACTGGATTGTACGAATCCATGACTGTCCTCAACTGAGCATCATGCTGTTGTGTGGAGATCACAGAGCATCCTGCTTATGATGTGTGCCTATTGTGGTCAGTAGTGACCTTTGTTGGGCAGCACAAGAATGATTAACATTACATTACACATAACCCAACAGTACATGTTGTCCGCTTATTTATCAAACAACCCTTTTAAGATCCATAAATTACAACAGTGTATATTAACACAAACTCATAAACAATGTTAATACACAATATGCAGTCACGTTACATAAACCCCAACATGTTTCGGTGCACTAGTGCACCATGTTCAAGCACATACACAGTACGGACAGAAAGATCCATAAAGTTTTGAGAAACCAATTTAGGATTATGTCATCTGTGAGTATTGACATACAGTATTTATTATTACTGTGATGCTCATATTGGGCACTGTCTGTTTCCTGATTAAAATGCGCCATTCTAAGAACGTTGTGTTCCAGAGAATGGTCCTGTCTCCTTATTCAGGTATGAAAAGGAGAAGAACCCTTTCTTATCTGTGTACACAGAAGCTGCATCTAGCACAACATCTTCGTAGAATGTTGTGCTTTAAGCAATGGACAAAGTCCAGTTAGCGTATAACACGAACAAGAACAACAGCCAACTGACCGAACAACCGACCGACCGACTGACCGACCGACAGCATGCTTCAGAACACCACGTGATGTATGTATGGATTGGATTATGTGCAATGTAAAGTGAGCTTCTTAAGTTTGATGAGATTGATTTGTCACTGCCCAGTAGAAATTGTTGTCACCATAGTTGATTTATTGACAGGGAAATGATTCAGTAGTTTTCTCAGGTGAGGAAAAATTGATTCTTTATGTAATATAGTGACACCAAAATACCTTTTTCTTTTTCTTGTTCAACAATTGAAATGACATGTCTGTTCAAAGGTGTTATAAAATTATTTAATTTGTAATGTTCACTGTGTAAGGGATGATATATTGGAAATTATCAAGAATGTTAACTGAATTTAAGTCATGTGTTAGACAGGCTGTTTATGTTCTTTTCTTGTTTATATGGACTCACTTGTGTGATCATGATATGTGCCTGCGACCACTGTTTTTGGTTGCCCATTGGGTGCACTGTCAGTAGGAATTAAAACATAACTCATCTGATTACTTTTGTATGCAACAGTATGCCTAGTTTAGGTGACTAAAGCTAGACCAAAGCTATTAGAGTACAAAGTCATTTTTGTGGCTTTTATGCATGCTTTGTTCCCCAGCAGTGCACTCCTAACCTGCCCCTGCATTGCTCTTTTTGTCCCACAGTTGCGCCACGCATGTTGGTTTGTTTTTGCCTTTTGTATTAAGGCTTCAGCTGTAAAGTATTCATGTGTTAATTTCAGAAGTATATACTACTGTATTTGCATGATCTATTACTTTTTATGTGAAGATGAATTCATACTGTAGATTATTATTTTCTTTTCAGTTATTGCAAGGAATTTGCAAATACAGTGAGTGCATGATTGTGTTTTGTTTTGTTATCCCATGAGAACAAAATGAAGGTATTCATCCTAGTAGCAGTTTGTGAAGGTATTATGACATTTTTTAATCACAGGGAAAAGAGTTGCTGTTAACTGTTTAGTCAGGAGATATGCATTGTTGTTGATGTACACTCAAAATTGGTGAAGTCAGAAAGTATCTAGAATGTTCTCACGTGAATTCTGTTGTCTTCTTTTGGTAAAACTTCATTAGTTACCATGTGAGAATTATGTTGCATATTATGCTGTATCTTAGTTTTAAAAAAATTAGCAGTTCCCCATTAAGAATATTGAGTTAGGCATAGACATAATTGCAATATGGGGCTTGACCAACCACTGAAGGCCTTTTGACGTAGAAACTAAGCAGCATCCCTGTAATTATAACAAGGACGCAAGCACTTATATTTGGCATGGTGCATTTTAGAACTGTAAGGAATTAGACTGTCTGAGTTTCCAGTAGCGTTTATATTTTAGTGACTGTGTTTATAGCATATGAAACACAGTGGTGCTTGTAGGCGTTGCTTTTGAGCTTGGTTTACAATGTGCCATTAGGAAGGTCCGAGAAAACCATGAAGGACTGAACTTAAAAGGGATATTAGCATCTGGTCCATGCTGATATTAATTTTTTGGATGAAAATATAAATATGATAATGAGAAAGACAAGATGTATTAGATGCTAGTCAGGAGGTGGGTCTGGAATTCAGAGAGAGAAAATTTACATATATACTGATGTCTCATTGCCAGAGAAGGACATCATAAAATAAATATAGTTAATAACAAATACAGTAGGATTCCTTTAATCTGGCACCTGATACTGTGGCACTCCTGATAGTTTGGCAGATGAGGAAAGTATTCCAAGACTGGAAGAACTCCTGTGTGCGTACTGATTTCATGGTTTCATGTTGGGTTATCTGGACCTTATTGAGTTCATGGAGCTATTACAATGCCTACACTAGATACAAAGATGAGTATACAAGGTACTGCAGTCAAGAGGAAGCGCATAACTTGAACAATTGCTCAGAAACTTTAAAGAACAGGAGACTTGAAAGTGGCAAAAGCCAAAGAGAGGTTATGGCATCACACAACACTGGATCATCAACTGTCCATGATATAAAGAAATGGAAGTACTAAGTATGATCGTTTATGGCATCAAGTAAAAGTGTGAACTTCCTTTTCAAGTGATAGATATTGAAAGAGCCTAATTTATTACAGCTGGGCAAGGTGTTGTGTAAGTGGTTTACAGTAATGCATTCTGCAGGAAGATGCATGTCTGGGCCTATGGTAATTGGAAAAGCTAAGTCTTTTTGTAATGAAATTGAAATAACTGATGAGTGCACATTCTCTGAGGACAGTAACAGAAATTACTTGTAAGAACTGAAGTCAGTGTAGGTACTGTCTGATAATGTGGAGCATTTGATAATCCAGCAGTTGTTCGGTCCTGTGGCTGCTGGATTAAAGGAATTCTACTGTAGTTTGGAAACGTGGCAAAATTTAGACATTTGGAACCAACAGCAATAGAAGAAAGTACAGTCATGAGGAAATATGGAGCAAATTATTGTGGGGATTACTTGCGACCGTGTAGTTCGGAACTGTTTGTCTTTCTGTCATCTACCAAAAATATAAAATTAGAATTTACAGAACTAGAATTTTACCTGCAGTGTTGTGTAGGTGTGAATCTTGGTCTCTCACTTTAAAGGAAGAACATAGGTTCTGGTTGTCTGAGAATATGGTGCTGAAGAGAATGTTTGGGCCTAAGCGAGAGGAGTAGACAGGAGTTAGGAGAAAACTGCATAGTGACAAGCTTTGTAGTGTAATTTATATTCTTGTGCAGACATTAGGAGGATGACCAAATTAAGGAGTGTAAGATGAGCTGGCCATGCAGTGCTCATTGAAGAGGCCAGAAATATGTACGGATGCTCCATTGTAAAATATGAATGGCAGAGACCTCTTGGAAGATATAGGTGCAGGTGGGAGGATGGTACTAAAATGGATCTTAAAGAATAGAGTCAGAAGTTGAACATAGTTATAAACACTGTGGTTCTAGAAAATAATGGGAAATTTTTTTGGGTATCTGAGCAGTTGTTAGCATCTCAAGAAAGACTCTGATTTGTGGAGTTAATGTTTATAACATTACCTTACAAATTTTACACAATTCATCATTGTGATAACACTAAAATATGGCATGTTATCATGACGTCATTTTCCACTCAAAATTTACCATAATAACAAGTTCATAATTTTCAGTAAATATCACCATACAAAAATTCACAACTTGACATTGAGAGTTCACGCAGCCAACATGTTGGTTATGGTGATCACAGAGAACATAAATATACCAGGATGGATGGGCTTAAGTTTTGCAAAAATGATGGTCTGAATGTTTGAGGTTTTCACAGTAGTGTTAGTGAAGATTCAAGCCTTGTGGGATGTGATGACGTATTGATGGGTAGATAACTGCTGACCTTTGGGAGGAGCTTGCTGCCCCGATCTTTGGGGTCTAGGCAGCTGTCCAGTAGGTATGTGGGGCAGCTCTTTTCCTGGGAGTTGTGTGGCCAGAACATGAAGCTGACCCCCAATATCTGCTTCTAATTTTAAGATTGCATAGCCTTATACCTCTGCCTGCAGGAAGGTGCTGCCAAAATTTTAATTAACTTCATTTCTAGATGTAAAAGAGGCTTGAAATTTCTTCACTGTGCAATTCTGACTGTGTGTGTGTGTTTGTTCTTTTATATCCTGAAGATGGAGGCAGCAAGTTATATGTAACTATTTACCTACTGACACAGTGTCATAACTTAGAGGACTTGGTCTGCAGAAATTGTAGAGTGTCTTGTAATATAAAAGTATGTGACAAGACTGAATGCAGTTTTAACAAAACAGTCACACAGTAGCTAAATGTATCTTATTTTGTATGTCATCAGTTTGTTTTGCTATACATTCGATCCAACATTCACAAGTTTTCTAATCCTGTCAGAAAATCTTTTTTTTTATTTGGGCCTTAAGTCTGTGTCACATTGTTTCTTTCAATGACTTTCACACAATTTAGAAGAAATCTGGTTAGTGCTGATGTACTGCATTAGCCCCGGATATGCTTACCAGTGTTCTCCTTAACCCTTATTACAGGTTAGAGATGATGCCTGCCTATGATACAAACCATGACATCTGCCAAGCCTCCTTTGAATTTTTCCATCCATTCTGTAATTGAGCTGATATTCTTCCAGAATTTCACTAGTTTTTACACCCTCTGACCACAAAAACTGGGTCACAGATCACTGTTCTTTGGTGCATCCTGTGAATGGAGTTGACATATTAAACATGTCACACATTATTACTGTCACTCAAAAGGCAATGGAATCCAGCTGTGTAGTTGCAGATTAGAAAAGATTTATGTTGCCTGCATCCACCACATTTCAGTGCTGTCATCATCGCTTGTGAAATAAACTAAAATTGCCTTTACTTTCTTTATGTTTCCTGACATTTACGTCTGTAACAGAATAAGGGGACAGCTCACTATTAGCTTTCTGAAGAAGGACGCAAAAAAAGAGAACAAGTCATATCTGTTTTTGTTATTAATGACATTTTTTCAGATTACGCTGTAACTCGAATACTAGTGATGTATAGAATTCAGCTAGAGAAAATTTGAGGCCAATGTGTATTGCATGCTGTGATTACATCAGAATTTAGTGTGGGGGCAAAATGAGCAACAGAAGATAATAAGTTATTGGAAATTAATATAACAGAGATGGATCTTTATTTCTTTTGCAGTTCTAACTTCTCTCCAAGAGTTTTATCTTGAGATATAAGATTCATTGCTAGGATAGAGTGACTGCAGTCACTATTAGGCATTCTTTACAGAGGGTAGTGAAAAGCTTGTATGTATGTGTATAACTGAGTACTAGTGAATAGATTTTTCGCTACAGTTTAATGAAGTGGTTAGATTATAGTGCAATGCTGGACCATGGGAGCAGTTTGGGCTGCCATTTTGTAAACATAAATAAGTTGAGCAATATTGAAAACATACTAGCAGTTGTGTGTGTACAGTTGATGGTACTTGTTGTCAGTATTGTTAATTATCTGGTACACAGTAAATTATGAGTACATCTAAAATAAGTGGACTTTTCTGTTCTGCTCCTTAAATAATTCCCACCAAAAAAAAAAGAGTTTTACGTAAAAGTTTTGCTGTGAGTTTATTTTGAGAAGTACAGTAAAGCGTGTTCTTGTACCTGTTGTCAGATGATAAAATTTGGTGTACCATGAAAGGTAAAAAGAGCAATTATATTAATGCTCATTTACTTTCAGTTCTTGATGACTTGATAGAAATGCTTAGTCCGGTAACTGTTACTTCACATAAGGGATTATTTGATGATAATGTAGAATAGTAACACATTTGCATTGCTGATAAAGTATTTTCAAAATTGAAAGTAGGCATATATATCCAGTGATGCTGATTTGCCTCTAACCTCCATCCCCTCCACACACACACACACACACACACACACACACACACACACACAAACTGAAGAAATAAAGGAAGTGTATAATATGAAGTTATATGTGTATGCAGATACATCATTTGTTTGTGGTGTGTACTGAATGACAGTATTGGTAACTCAAGCTGTGTAGTAGGAAATGAGGCTGTTACGCATAATTTAACATACACAACTGTTGTTTAGAAGTGTTACTGATATGGTAACATTGTAATACCTCAATCAGTAAAATGGGTGACAACAGGCTACAGGTTCAGATCCACTGTAAGATGTTTGAACTTGTCACTATGTTCAGATGCCTGTCTGGGGATTTTTTTCTTGAGGGTGAAGTGGCTGGAACCCTGAGCTGACTGCTCAGCTTCATCTGTTGCTGGTATTAAGAATAGCTGGACCTTTAGTATTAATTTATAGTCCTTGTACTCTGTGTTTGGCATATTGGAGGCTTCACCTGTTTGAACAGTAAGCTTTAGAGTGAAGAACTGCAATACAGGTAACACCAGCTTCATCTTTCACCATTTTTTCACAGTCAGACTGAAGGTTGAGCTGTCTGAATGTGATGATTGATATAGTTAAGAAGGTGGCATTATGAACGTGCATTTTCTTGATGCATGAATGTTAAATAGGAATAGACAGGAGGGTAATTTTGAAATGGGTCTTAAAGAAATAGGATGGAAGAGGGTGGACTGTGACTTATCTGGCTGAGGCTAGGGACCAGTGGTGGGCTGTTTTGAGGGTGTTAATGAACCTGTGGGTCCCATAAAATATGGGGAATGTTTTGAGTAGCTGAGAACCTGTTTACCTCAAAGAAGGACTGTACTCTGTTGGGTTAGTCAGGGCTTTTAATTGATGTGTAGGTGTTTGCAATGGGATGAAATCAAAAGGTCCTCAGCTAGACAGCTGAGTGATTGCAGGAACTTAGTACTTCCAATGGTGTACACTTCTTGTTATTTTATCTGTGATTTTCTCTCTAAATCTCTTGACTTAATGCAGATATGTATAGGACAACCCACATATTTCACAGATACATATAACTCTCATTCAAAGTACATTTCTCATACATTCTCCAGCAGGTGGATCTTACAATTAATTGAAGTAAATGAAACTTTGCTGGGTATTGCCCAAATAATTGAAGTGCTCTCTGTCAACTTAAAAATGGCTGGACGTTGTTTAGTGTGTGTATCCTTCAAACTTTGATTACCTTTATGTTGAGTACTTGTGATGGAACAATAAGACATTAAAATACACCAGCAGTTTATTCGTTTTTTGAAATCCTAAGTATTCTGATTAGTTTTGTTGAAAATTAAGGGAGAATCAGGAATTACAAAACCTTGAACTCATCGTATTTATCTACCTCTGCTTCTGTTCAGCGTGTCTTTGGTGGTTGTTTATATAAAAGTTCCTCAGGAGTGCTTTATTAATGGTGTAGGGTAGGTAACGGAGCGCTGAATGCTGCATTTGAATGAGGCAAAGTAACTAGTCACACCCTGTTTGAAGGTGGAATCTGTATATGTACAGGAGGATTGAGAAAACCCATAAGTAACCTCAATCAGGATATCCACTTCATGGGCTAAAATTTGCATATGTGGTGCTTCTGAACACAAACGAGGTAACTGCTTATGGCATTGCAATGTATAATTGATGTGTTAGAACCTTAGATAACATACTTCATCAATTTTCTCATGTAAATCAACAATGAGATGTGTCTGAAAAATTTTTGAAGCTATAGGACTGTTACCTTTTTCCAAATCCAGGAATGTTGGTCTGTTTGCTGTTGTTCCGTTCATTTAGATTTGCCTTGGTTACTATAGTTTAACTTTTGCAGAATTTTGCCATTTTGCAGGCTGCGATGATAGTGGGAGCCGAGTTTCAGCTGTCATGAAGCGACTGTCTCTTGTTTTGCCTCGCAGCTGCAAGGGCAATTGCCACACCTCACCTCCTTACATGAGAGGTACATGACTCCCCATTGCATTGCGCTGGGCTATCGTTGCATTGTCGTCCAAAGAGGACGTGCTGCATGAATGTGGTGTCACCCGCAGCATAATCAAAATCACATAAATCTTACCACTTTAAAGAATACATCTTTAATGTCTCCTTACCTTTGCTTCACGCAGTGGATAGAAGTGATGTGTCTCTAGGCAAATATTTATTGTATAGTACATTTTAGGTCCTCATGAACCATATTTATGTTTCCAAGAATAAATCACCAGAATTGTCGTAGAGTTTTCAAGTTAAATTACAAAAAATTGGACAGTGTTAAAGCATATATAGACTATATTTTCAAAGCAAGTCACAGAAGTACCTTGCAGTATTAACAAATTGTTTCCAAAAAAGTAGTCACAAAAAGTATTTCATGCAATTAAATTGTGTAGGCAATACTAAGAACAACTGTTTTCAAAAATTGATTCACAAGAATGCCATATGGAGTGGATATAGGATGCATACAGTATGGTTATAAAAGTGTTTCTTACTGCATGAAATGATATAAATAATACCATGGTGACATCTACTGTTGATCTGATGTTAATCTAAAGGTTCACAAAAAGAGTTGTACAGTATTAATGTTGCTGTGGTACTTAAAATCTGTAAAATCCATACTCTATTACCCTGGCTGCTGCATTCTGGGTTAAAATCCTTCTAAGATCCAGTGGTGTTCTCTTTCCTCAGCTCTCATGTTATCCCTGTCTTGTATCCTTCAGTTGTGTTAAGTTACTTTGCAGGAAGTGTGGTGTATTTCAGCAGTTTGATATGAATGACTGTGGTACAATCCCTTCTGCCGCTTTGCCTTCTACCTTTATTTTTCACACAGAATATTACCTTTAGTCTGCTTCCGTTTTTTCTAAAACAAAAACAGTTCAAACTGTATGTTGGGTACGGTAACACTGTGCAGTCTTCTGTCCATTCAATACAAATAAGTGAACTACATTCTCAGCAAAATTCATGGCACCAGATGGCAAATATTTTTGCCAGCATATTAGCCAAGTGTTTTGATGTGTAGCCTTTTTTATCTTAAAAAATGTTGCAGGATCCTCACACTAAAACAAAGGGACATCAACTGAAATATTTTCTTTGTTTAAGTGGCACTGAAGTAAATATTAAGTTTTAGGGGGTGCTTGTTTCCAGAGAGTAGAGATGTGTAGCTGACAACATATACTGCATTTATTTTTTGTTTCTTAGTAACCATTTTCTTTTCCACCATTTTACACATGCTTGTGGCAGGTATGAATTCTGAAATATGTGCATATAGCCAGAGACCTTCAAGTTTTTGCATTGTTTTGTTCAAGTGTTAGTTGGTTGAGATGTCATGAGAAATACATGTACATTGTTTCCCAGCCTGTACAGTTGTGCATTCTGGTCTGAAAGCCATGCCTGTTGCCGAAACATGTTGCCCTCTAATTTGCTGATCTGATAGCAATATCAGTAGCTGTGTTGATGGTAATTAAGTCCTATTGTGTGAAAAACAGTAATCTGGGAATTTAAGTATTGTCAAACTTCACAAGTTTCTTCAATTCATGCACTTAAAAACTACATATCAGGCTATAAATATTAATTTTTCCCTCCTCTTTCATACATGGAGCCTGCAAGTTTTAGGGAATTTATATTTATCCTGTCTAAGTAAGGATCTTTAAATTATTAATTCTACATAGCAGCAGTGAGTACATCATGTACCTTAAATTACTTTCCTCATGTTGTGCTTGATAAACTTTTATTTCAGACAGAAATGGGTTTTGATTTTGCATTATTATTAGAAAGTTGCCTTTTAGTCAATGGTAACAGTAAAATCTGGGTGGTATCTTGGCTGCAGAATGCATCCCAGCTATTTTTTGTTTTATTCCAAGTTAACAACCTAACAATAAACCATAACTATAAAATTGTATCTTACTTTTTATTTCTCTGCACACAATCATTCTTTTTTCTCTTTTGACACTCTGAAGTGTGAAGCGTCATTGAGTCTTAATATGTGTATACGAATGTAGCTTGCTTGCTTGCTTCCTGCTTTGAACCTTAGAGAATATGCAAAAATATTACATGCACTTGGCAGTGTGTGTGGTGGCCAGTTACTAGTGCAGACTTACAGAGAGGTCTTTTAATCACTCCCCATAGTGTAGGGAAATACAATGCCAGCCTCCTTATGATAAGCAGTCCAAACAGTCTGCCTCTTACAAATGCTGGAGCATGAAATGAGAATTCAGTCATGCTATGAGTCAGACAGAATGTGGTTAGTATGTGTGTGTTTTGTTACTTTTTAGTGGAAAGTAAAATAAAATTTCTGTTGAATATGTTTGCTTTGATACTCACTTTGAAGCAAATGTGTGGTGGGTTACCATGCGTGACTATACCTTTACCATCCTTTTCATGCAACTCACAACTTAATAACATCTTTAATCGCCTAAAACCAACAGTTCAATACTACTGCACACTTCATGCAGTGTTAGAGTCTAGGATTAGACCGTGATTCCAGAATCTCTTCTTCCATTCTTCTGTGAGCACCCTTGGTATTCCCAGCTTCTTTAATCTCCACTTTGATTCAGAAGCACTTATTGTACACATGTAACATACCAGGATAAATGCAGTCATATGCACTCCTTCCTTATCTAACATTGAACATAGGACATAGGCAGTCAGCAGACAGTCAACAGTGAAAGGAAACAAGAGGCAGTGTATGTATAATGTAACATTGAGGCACATTCATGTAACCATTGTTGCTGTAGTAAAGCAATAAGTATTGCATATTCTGTGTGTGCGTCTGTAGCTTTAGTTGCCCTGCTCCATATTGTCATCTGTGACCTTTCTGGCTGTACCATATTTTTCCACGTTATCTCATAAACACCATGATTTCTGGAAAAAAAATTTGAGCATAAAGTGTGTGTTTTGATTTTCTTTACAACTTTTGTGTGAAACATTTCTCACTGTAAGAAGAATTCAGCACGATATTCTCATAAATTTAGTTGGGTCTTTCATACAAAGTACCCATTATTCTTGTCAGATTTTAACGGAACTTGAACTTTTTGGCAGCATTTTGAGAAATAGTCAAATATAAAATTTAATAAAAATCCATCCAGTGGGACCCAAGTTGTTCCATGCAGATGGACATACAGGGAGATAGACACGATGAAGTTAATAGTCAGTTTTTGCAATTTTGTGAACACACCTGAAAATAACATGACAGTACTAATGCTTGAACACAATGAATTTTGTAGCACATTTAGAATTAGTAGACGTATATTGCGCAGGTTTTGTGGTACAATGGTAGTGCAGTTAAATGTATTTGATGCTACATAGTCTGATTTACCAACATAGTTGTTAAACTACCAGTAAATGCAACTGAATAATGTTCTGTGTTGTGTGCAAGAAGATTACCAATCCTGCAGTTGACCCAAATTATGTAGATACAGAATTTCTTGAGTGCTCATGTGCAGGAATGGTGAAAATCAATTGTGTAGACAGAAGTGGATAGAGACTGTAATGTGTATAATGTGTTCAGTTACCTCCATTTTGAAAAAAGAAAAAATTTGTTGGTTTGAATCATCCTTAGTTCTTCCAGGTAATTTTTGGGCTATAAACAAGCACTATGTTCACTGGGTTCTCTTAGAGTTCATGCTTTATGATACTGTTTTTAATGTCCACTGTCTGAGATCTTTGGATGAGGGGGAAAGTTAACTCCAAATATGCTCCTTGTGATTTTGTTTCCAGGAGATACACATCACAAAGTTAACCAGCAGTACAAAGTGTCATATAAAAATAATTATATTAGCTTTAATAAAATAATTCTTTTAATGTGTTCGGTGTAACACACTTATCACAACAAACATGGCAACTTAGTGTACGAAAGGAAACTTTTCTGTTAATTGTGGCACTACAGCGAGTCAAAATTCATATCAACAGTGTTTACTGTTATTTACAAAATCATTGCTACATTGAGCCATTTTATGTTGAAAACATGCTTTTCTTTTTGACTGAGTGACTGCTATGTTGTGTCATCACTCTAGGCATTAATCAGTTTATAATTGGTGAAAGATTAATGAACACAACAGCATTAATAATAGCTAGCATATTAGATTTAACTGTGTGTAGTGAATTTCAGTAGCATAACATATATTCTGTGAAAGACATCTAAACTGTGAAGTCATGTTCCTAATGGAAACAAGCGTCACTCCAAGACTTTATCACGATAAACATATTTCAGACAGTTAATATCCAGATGTCATCAGCTGACAGAAGTAGCAGAATTATAACGTTTGACACTCTTAATACCAAAGCCCACCACCAGGCATGATTTTGAGCTTCCTTCATTCACCTCTTATTCTCAGGACCTATTCTGTTTGACACACAATAATATTATTCTCCTGTGCCCATTGCTTTTGCAAGTGGTCCATTTTTGTACAGGTTTTCCCACCAAAATACATATGCTTTTCATGTCTCCCCCTCTTGGTTATGTTTCCAGCCCACCATAGTCTCTTGGCATTTACCTTCTTAATGATACAGGGTGACCTACATAAATCACAAAATTTCCTTGTGTAACATTGTAAATTTCTCACATACTTTACCCTTCATGGAATTAAACATTTTCCTGAGCACTCAATTTTCAAATACTGAAATACTTGTAATTTTTTTTCTCTTAAAGTAGGAAACTGTTTTTCATGCCCTTTCAAAACGAGTGGTCAAAGTATATGTTATAACCTGATCATCAGCATTTTGGAAACAAAGCGGGCTGATAATTTTCAGTAATAAGAAACATTTCCAGAACTTAATCATGAATGTCATTTTTGTATGTTAGTGCTGTTCCCAGATGCTAAAATTCTTAAACATTTTCAAGTGATTTATTGGATATATTTGATTCTGTTGCTTTTACTGTAATGCAGGGGAGAATATTTCCTTATATTGGTTGAGACCACTTCCTTTCACATCCTTTCAAATTATTTACCTACCATTGTATCATTCCATGCTGTGTAGCCAGAGTCACAGACAGCATCTCAGAACAAATCACAAATAAGTAAATAAATGCTAAATAAATTCAATAATTAAAACCACAACAAAGAACCATTTGGACTTTGGTTTGGGATGATTCACATGAGAATGATGAAATACATCATGTTATGTTGAGATTCTCATGGCGGTGCTGCTGAAGATTTCAGGTTTTTTGGGCTGTTACACTGTGTTGTTGGCTGAGTACATTGGCACATTCAGAAGGCATTACTGTCCTTCAGAATGTGAGGAACCACTTGCCCAACAGTAGAGTGTCACATCCCAGAAGACTTTAAACTTTAGTGAGTTAACCTACTGATAGACTTTTATGGGTGACAAGTGTTTCAACATCGTATAGGTTGGATGAGAGTTCACCATACACCCACTCAATAGACACCCAAAATCAATTTTAGTTTACACAGCACAGCACACACTACAGTTACAGTGGCAGTGTGGCATAGAGTAGAAGAATGGAACAGAATAAATGATGGGTCGAACCCTTTCGGTCCCAATGCACGTAGGCCATTTGTAGGCTCTTTGTGCCCCCTAACTAGGTCCAAGTCGTGAGGGCCCTATTCTTTTAGTAAAGTTCCAGATCGCCCCCAGACTTAGACCTCTAATGTCCTCAGGATCCAAAAAGAAGGAATGCAGATAAATATGCATGAGTGTCACCAAGGCTTCACACTCACACAAAACATGGGCTGACGTCTCCTTAGTGTGGCAGTAGTGTCAAAGATAGTGCGTACATGGGAGCTGTAGCCATGGAATTTAGTCATGTTGTCAGTATGGCTGACACATTGCTCGGTGTGTGGTGACTTATTGCCCACACTGAAGGTACTTTTATGACAGAAAAGTAACTGAATTAAATACAGTAGTCTATTTATTGTCCAACAGATATAGTGTACCTGTACAGACATACTGTGATGTTTGAGGTCTTATTTTAAAATATATTATTTAATTTTACCTAAGAATTACAGTATACCAAGGGTTAAGTCAGCAACTGCAATGGATAGCAAGGATAGTAAGAATAAGACCATGCATGGAAAATGTCTTCAAAACTTGACCATGCTAGGAAAGAAGACACAGTTCTGGGACTTACAGAGGGAAACCTAGAGGTGTAAGGTAGCTGTACATCACGCAGTGAATACTAAATGTTAAGATACTGAACACTGAGAAAAGGAAAGCACTTAAGTGCACATTGTGACAGGGAGACAATAAGACATATGGTACCTGATGGTGGGCTGTTCAGTTCTGCTATAGGTGGATGTATGTAAAGATGGGGATGTGCCACAGTTGTATTGCATTTGAATATCTTTAAGCAAGTAGGACTGAAACTAGAAAAGGATAAGCAACATGAGCTTACGCCAAGCTCATTTTCTGTGCATCAACACAAGCAGATTACCATCCTTAGGAGCTAGCAAAATATGGAATCCAAAGATGTATCACCATGTTGCAAAACTTTGTCATTATAGTCCATCTGAAGTGGTTTCAGTCTGGTTCACAATATGCTTTTCAACACACCATTTTTATATTTTCGTCTTTTCTGTACCTGTTTTATGGTAATTTTGTGTAGATTCAGTCCCAGCAATTTCTCAGAACAGTCCTCCAAAATTGGCTCCTTCTCCAGGCAAATTAATCTTTCATGCTGATTGTGAACTATGTAGCTTGTCTTATCATCACTGCTATTTGATTACATGGAGTGAACTGTGAAGTCTTGCCAGTTAAATTAGATTTCTATTATGTTAACTCATAAACTCAAAGACAGTCAGTATGAATAAAGTCTGCATTAAATTCTGAAGCAGGTGCAATATTTGTAATTCAGGTTGTTTTATAGGCCATAAATTATTCCCATATATTCTTGTTATAAAATAATTTCATGTTAAATTAACCCATTTGCATACTCTTAACAGGCAAGGAACATCTGCTAATTTTGTAGCTGGAAAAGAACATCAGCTGAGGGTCAAAATAGTTCACCTAATGGGCAAATATGTAGCAGTCTATGCCTAGACAGAAGTTGTGACAGACTTTTGGCATTTCTTTGTAACACTTTAATTAATTGGAATCTAGGTAACAAAGTAGTGTCCAGAGAGGTTAATGCTGTATCCAGCACCATGTTAACAAGTTTTTTCATGTTGACACATAAAGATACTATATGGTGTCAGATAAAGTAGCTTGTGAACGTGTGAGATTGAGGTTTGATAGTGGCATTCCTAAAGATTCAAATCGTCTGTGCTGTTGTGCTCTTAGGGGTGGTATAAATAGTTACAAACATTTTTATGGACTGTGGTGTTTTCATCTTTGGGGTGAATCAGTTACGATGATATTCCTTGCACTGCTCAATCGCCATCACAGTCCTTTGGGATGCTGGCAACTAATTACCAATCAACATAGCGTAATATCCCAAAGACTTGAATCTTCAGCCTGTGAATTGATGTAACAAATTTATACTTTTTTTACCATGCATATTATTCTAGTTCCAAGTCAAACCAACAAATGCACAAAGTTATTGATCACTGTGTTACATAACCCCTACATATGTTTTGGTAAGCAAGTTACAATCTTCAGGGGGCTTACATCAAAAGTCACAAGCACTGATCACACCCAAAGACTATGTAATTCCACATTAAAAGACAATCCCATGTCAAAGTCAAAAACAGTTCACTGTGCCTCAAGTCGTTATAGATAAAAGGCCTTAACTTGCAGCTTCTAACGTATATGCAAGTTATTTATAAAACATTGAGTTAAAATGTGTTTTATGTTTTATTTATATTTTATTTATAAATTACTTATGAAACACTGATTGATCTGAAGCTGAACACTGCACACTGTGGCACTTTAACACAATGGCAAGACCCCAGTAACCATTAGATAAGAGGCAGGATGGATTGCAGAACCACCTTGATCATTGCATGGAAGAGACAAATCTTAATGCTGCTACCAGGCTGTGAACACTTACGGTCCATTTTGTAGCTTGTCACTACTGGCTGGGATGTCACAGCCCGGGCTGTTTCCTTAAAAATAAGAAGATGCACAAAGTGCACAGAAGCTTAGCAGACACGTTATAGTACAGCATTTTTCAAGCCTTTTTGATACACAGTTTGATAAAACAGCACTGAGGTTACCCAAGTACCAGTGGTGTATTTTACCATATATCTAACAGTGTAAAGTGTAATTATTACTAGCCAGTGTAAACATGTTTACTTACAGTATTTAAATTAATGTCGCATATTATTAGAATCTTACACCTGCATTTCACATTTATAATTAAAAATTATGCATGAGTGTATATGAAGTGGTATTAGCTGTCTGCCAGATGTGGCTTCCGAGGAACTGTGGTTTGAAACACAGCTCTGGCTGTCCCTTTCTGAGGATGCAGTAGTTGAGCCCCCAAGTGAATCTGTGCCCCCTTTCATCATTACAGCATTGAATGGCCCAGAAGCAAGCGAGGTAAAAAACAGTGATGTTGAACATAGACAGTTTAATCACTGAAAAGGGATGAAAAATGAAACAAGTTGCTATTTTTGAAATACAAATCTTCTTCCAGCTTTGGTAAATAAAAATAATTACAGCCCTAAGTACAATGTTTAGTATGTCAGAGGCCTACTAACCGCCAGTTGACGAGTATTGTCGTACTACACCTCAGGAGCACTCCATCCTTACACATGTGTGGGTTTTGGATTTGAAGACACTGTAATAAATTTTGTAGCACATTTTTGTCTGTGTACATATATCAACTGTGCAAGTCGTTTTACAGTCCACAAACATTTATAAATTAATTTCCTGTTCCTTTAAACGTACTGGTAAGCAGTTTTAATTGAAATTGAGATTAAAGTGGTGATTATGTTATGTGTCTGTTCTAGGTTGATAATGCATGTTGATGTTCATCACCGCATGATGCACTTGCTTCCTGTCTGTGTTGATGCTTTGCTGCTTTTATGTTGCTTAGCAAAGCTGATCGTCTTGAGTTGATCATGCATGATTTTGTTTTTACGTAAGGAACAAAAACAAAATGAAAGAAAGACTGGTAAGAATAATTTTAAGATGCTGCATTCACTATAGAAATGAATCTAACTTGTAGACATTAGATGTGATTGCAAATAAATCATCAGAGCACCCAGGATATGTGTGTATTTATATATGTTTTTTTTATTTATGAAGTACATCATTCTTATAAATTGTATAGTCCTGTTATTATAACTCATTTGAGGTACATTGACTGCTTGTTGTTATTATTTTATTCACTACACCAGCTTACAAAAATATGGAAAATAGCAATATGAAAGCAATACTTGAGGTTGTAAGCGATTATGGTGAATGGTATATGTACTAAATATTGTTCCTATAGAGGGATTAAAATAAATGCTATAAGTATAGCACATATGGAATGTAAAAACCAAAGTGATACCAATAATGACAGGGGCAACTGGAACCATCTCACAATCATTCAGAAAATACCTGAGCAACAAACTTGGAAAGCACAACATCAAGGAACTACAGAAAATCAAAATTTTTGGGCACTGCTGACATACTTTATAAAATCTTAATGTAAAGTACAAAATTTATATCATGGGAAACAGCATTACATGTACTGTAAACTGTAACTGCAGAATAGCTGCAACATTATATACCCTAGAAACATTGTTTGTTTCAGGTATGTAATTGTAAATACCCTGCATGTAAGAGCAGGAAGAAAATCTTATGCATGGTGTGGATAGCTGATCAGAAAGCTTTTGACAGTGTGCCTCACAGCTGGATAATCAAATCCTTAGATTTAGTTGGGATTAATAATAAAATAAGAAACAAAACCATGAGTTGCTGGAAAACCAGTATGCACCTATATGTAGAAGAGAAGCGAATAGAACCAGAAGATGCAGGAACACAGTGTGGAATATTTCAAGCAGACTTATTATTACCACTCTTATTTTTCATTGGCTTAATCCCTTTCACTGAACAGTTAAACAAGTTGAACACAGGATGTGACTAACAAAAGAAAGACAAAAATATCATACTTATGACACATGGATGATTTGAAGGTGATAGCTAAAACAGAGGAAGAACTCCAAAAAAGCTACATTCAGTAATTATGTGCATATGGAATTTGGACTTGACAAGTGTGCAGATATTTTACTCAAGAAGGAAAAATTAGTTCACTGGCAAAGTGTACTATTTGACATTGAACAGAGCGTTACAACAGCTTGAACAGGGAAAAACATAGAACTATGTAAGGACTGAGGAAAATGAAGTTATCCAACATTAACAAATGAAAGAAAGATTGAGAATGGAAGGCACCAGGAGATGAAGGACTGATACTGAAGTCCTGGTTGAATTCCAAGATCATAATTACAAATATGGTTTTGGCATAATTAGTTGGTGATAGAAGAAATAAAAAATTGATAAGATAGGTAGAAAGATACTAACAATGCATAAGGTGCATCACCCAAAAGTTGATGTACATACATTATGTGTAAGAAGGAAAGGAGAAAGAGGCTTGTTACAAGTTGAATAGACATGCAAAGCAGAGATAATAAGTATTGCAGAATATTTGAACACAAAATATAAAGCATATCATCATTCATTCATTCATTCATTCATTCATTCATTCATTCATTCATTCATTCATTTGAATTCATTGATCCATCATTGGTACATAACCATAGGATATAGAATTTGTCAGTAAAACATCATTAAAAGCCACAGAACCAATCTACTGTATATGAATTCAACAATTAAAACAGCAGGAAGGGTTGTAGGAGAGCTAAACCAAACAAATGAAAGCAATGACATGAAAAAGGAAGACAAAAAACGTACAAAAGCAAGATTAGGAGAGTTCTTAAAGCACAAACAGGAAAGCAAAGTAATGCATGGACAGTGTATTAGAAATATAGATAGAGAGCTTGTTAGTGAACATGATTTGTCCCTGTGGCTGTTGAGGGGAGATGTGAACGCACAAACTGAAAGAGTAATAATAGCAGCAAACATCAGCCATTACAAACCAAATGTCATGCAACAGAAATACTGAAAACAGTAACAACAAATGCAGGCTATATCAACAATATGATGTGGCCATCGACCGCATTATATCAGCATACTCAATATTGGCAAAAGGGCAATACATAGCGAGACAAGTGCTCAACTACACTTTTACACATGCCAAGAAATGGGTATAATAGACAAGGAATACTGGTATGACCGTGTACCAAAGTCAGTAGAAACAAGCCGTGAAAGTAAGGTAACTGTATTATGGAATTAACAAGTGAAAACTGAGAGCCCCATCCCTAACGATACATCATAGTCTGTGGTAATGAGAAAGGAAACTATTAATAGACATGGCAATTTCAGTCTATAGCAAGGTGATCAAGAAAGAAACCAAAAAGATTTTAAAATGCAACAGAAATACAGCATATGTGGAATGTAAAAACAAAAGTTATACCAGTAATAGCAGGGGCAAATGGAACCATCTCACAATCATTCAGAAAATACCTGAGCAACATGCCAGGAAACATAACATCAAGGAAATACAGATTCGGGATGTGTAATGTAAAAATACAGAATGTTTATCATGGGAAGCAGCATCACATGTAACCACAGATTTGCAATGATGTAATATACCCCAGAAAAATGGTTTCTTTCAGGTACATAATTTTAAATACCCCCCACAAAGGTGATAACATAGTAGTAGTAGTAGTAGTAGTAATAATAATAATAATAATAATAATAATAATAATAATAAGTGAACTCTGGTGTGGACATGTAACAAAATCAGTAGAAACAAGTCAAGTGGGCAAGGTAACCATATCATGGAATCAACAAGTGCAAACCGACAGAACCATCCCCAACAATAAACCAGACATCATAATCCGGAGTAATGAAAAAGGAACATGTGTGCTAATTGATGTAGCAATCCTGGGAGACAGAAATGTGATAAAGAAAGAAGCTGAGCAGATTCTAAAATATAAAGACCTTATCATAGAAATACAGTGCATGTGGAATGTAAAAACAAAGGTGACGCCAGTAATAATAGGAGCAACTGAAACCATTCCAAAATCCTTTAGAAAATACTTGAGCAGCATACCGGGACAGCACGATATCAAGGAACTGGGCACAGTACACATACTTCGGAAAGTGCTATTGTAGAAGTACAAAAGGGTTTAATATTGAAGACAGCATTATATACGCCATTAACAGTTCGCGCAGAATAGCTGCGACACTGCTTACCGTAGAAACATGGTTTGTTTCAGGTATATAAGTGTGAATACCCTGCATAAAGGAGATGACGATGATGATATAAAAGCATTATTATTAGTAATAATGTGTAATGTGTCGTGGTGTTTGTTGTGAAGGTATAACGCACTTTTGAAAGGGTTTTGGCTGCTGTTGTTGTGTGGTAGAAATTTGTTTTCATTTTGCTTTGAAGATTTATATTGAATAAAATGAAGAAATTCCAAAATTTTGTTAGTTTCTTTTAGATGTTTGTGTGTCAGTCAAGCAAGTTTCATTTGATTACTCACGACTGACAAATATCACACGTATAATAGCATATTGAAGAACATGGACTTTGTGAGGTGAAATCATATTTGGCAAAAGAAACTGAAGTGACTTGACTTTGTGTTATGTAACTTCAAGTGGGAAAATTATGATATTTTTTTTAAATAGGGAGAGTGTAATTATTATATTTGCTTTGTCATTTTTTTGAAGATTTGCTGTGCACTATGAGTAGGGTGTACTCTGAGACTTGGGGGTTCCATGTGACTGTATGCAAATTAGGCTGATGAACATCTTTTCCTGTGCCAAAACAAGTGATGAAGTTCTCAGAATTAGGTGCACATCACATATGTATGAAAATGCACTGGTATGTGATGGTCGTTATTTTCAGAACAACATTTTATGTGTAGAAAATATATGTTGCGAATGATTAACTGGCTTCGAAACTGCAACTTGTCTTAAATATATGGTTATGGTTATGTATTGAGAAATAATTACATTTAGTATGTTTAAAAATTTTTAGGGTTTTGTGGAAAGTGGTAGTCCAATGTAAATAAAAATGTAGTTTGCTGGTTACTTGCGTATTAAGTACACTGGAGGACTATGTTCGACAAAATTTTTCCATTCCCAACCCTAACCCCCCCCCCCCCCCCCCCAGTTTTCGTTATTTCATGTAGTCAGGCATAGTAAAATTGTTGGATCATTTTTAAATGTACACAGAAAATGCCATAAAAGGACAAGGCTTGGTTATAAAAACCAGTGCCAGTAGTGATGTTTGTCTTATAGCACATTTCTTTGCTGATGTTTTGCTAGATAGTTAACTGTGAAATTTAAGGACTGTATTTTTCTGATTATAAGATAACCCTGCATGTAAGACAGTGCCCTTAATACAGTCTTCAATTTCCAATAAATACCTTTACAGAACATGTTTAACTTTGTGTGGGATAGTAAGGCGACCCCCCCATTTTTCATACGATGAATTAGGAAAAAATTCATATCTTATACATGCAGGTAAACATGGCCATTAACAAGACCAGTGTCCACATAACTTTCTTCTTTGAATCCTTTTAATTTCAAACATTGCCATAGAATATCAAGCCAAAATGTTCTATAGCTCCTCGGTAAATATAGGTGCAGGGCGTCAAACCTGAGTAGAAGCGAGGGGCCCCCCCCCCCCCCCTTTCTGTCCCTTATCCAAAAGTACTTGCAAGTCCACTCAGCCTTTTGCTCAGTGGAAATCTATGATGGTTTTAGCCCCAGGGTTAAAAACAAGTGTGACATACTGTCTCACGACCTGTTAGTGCTGATGTCCAGAATGCTTCGTATGTGCCTTTGTGCTGTGCTGTGTAGTTACAAGGACAAGTGTACTCCAGAGCATTAGTGAAAGCTGTAGGGGTTGGTGAGCTTTGTAGACAGCAGACTTTTACTGTACACAATTTACAATAAATGACAGTGAGACCATGGGAGGATGCAAATTACATGGAACACATTTGGAAATGTTCATACTTAAGTTATTAAAGCTACATTGGTGTTCCACTTTAGAATGAATATTCTCTAGTTGCTGTAGCATTTTGTATGTGCCTGAACATGATTAAGTGCTGGAGTTTGTGTTTGGTGATAGCCCGCAGCATATCGGAGGAATTCAGCAGTGGTGATACCCGTTACCGTGAAAGTGATGACTATCTACACACTCGAGATAAGGGCAAGGAAAAGGAGGACCGCGATGAAGGTAAGATTGGTATTCTGCAGGTAGTGAATATGGTGAATTGCACATTCACTGCTAGTCATTGTCGCTGGTGCTGAATGAAGTGCCAAAAATGAGGTACCGTGCATTAGTTCAGGAATTGAAGCGTTTCGTATACTCTTCAACAGACATTCAGATTGCAAAGCATGGTACAAACTTTGAAGAATTGCATAAGATTTGATTTTTACACATGTTCAATAGAAGTAGGGTTTTCCATTTGTAACCACGCGTCTTCTGGAGTACCTGTAAATTTCTGTATGTTTAAACAGTTTGTGATGGATGGTGTTGTGGAAACTGGATCTGTGTCCACCCTCCAGTAAAAAGGTGGGGAGGCATGTATGCAGGTGGCCCTTGTAAACACAGTAACTCTGTTTAACAGGTGCATCCTGTAGGTGCCTCCCAACCTGTTTTATCTGAAGACATAGACAGATCTAGGTTTTAAAACACTGCATTTTGAAAAACTGTGTGATGTACAGAGTCAAAGAGCTGAGTTGTTCTAAATGCGGTATACTACTATCAGAACCCTATAGAACTGAATTAATTTTTTACACTTGAAAAAGCTTGTTTCAATCTGCTTTACCTGCATTTGCTTCACCCACATGTTTAATCTGGGATTTAAATGCCTAATAAGGAGTAATGTAGTGACACTGGAGTATGCAGGTCAGGTGTAGACAGACAGGGATTAATTTCATGCCATTAAATTCTCTGCTTGACTGACTGACTAAACTAACAAACTCCATGATACAGGCTACTCTGTGAAAAGCTGTTAATTACTCATGTTTTAAAAAGTTTATTCATACCCAACAGTGCATCACCATGTCCATCCTCCATTGGATTTTACAGTGCAGTCTGTGCCTTCACACACCATGATACCTCAAATGATATTATGCACATGTTCTGCACAGCTTTGGTTTACTTTTTTACAAGAATGTGAAAAATTGCTGTCTTTGACAGTGGCCATATAGATCATGAAAGAATCATGGCATAGTCCATTAACTGGGATATTGCATCAAATTGTACAATGAATAGTGAATCATGTGAGTTGTGAATTGGAAAGCATGTGAAAGGAAACAATCATGGCATAATTTAAGGTGCTAACTTAGCACTTGGCCAGAAGAACTGAATAAGACCATGAAAAACTCAGGTAGTCTGGTCTGTGTGCTAAGCATTGAACCCATGATCCCCTTAGTATGAAGCAGACATGCAGCTTACTTAACTAGGTCAGTGCAAATCCTACATGTTAAAGTAACTTAAAATTGTATGTTGTGATCTAGCCGTTTATGCGTGTGCGTAGTTATGGTTTCAGATTGGCTACAACCAGTTGCTCATATTCATTATATCTTGAACTTATTTTAAACTGTATTTATTTCCACTTCCAGAAATGATTAAAGTTTATGATGGCAATGGTTCATTTCGGCGCCACATTTTTCGCTTAATCTGTGTGTCAAGACAGTCAACAACTGAGGAACTACTCACCGCTGCATTACGAGAATTCCGTATTACTAAAGATCTAGGTAAGTTACGTTAACCATAAAAGGTAGTGAACATGCAAACCAGTCATTTACGTTATGCTCTATTCTGAGTAAATATGTGAGCATGTGTAAGGTGCATAACCAGTTGATAATGAGAAATTTAGAATCCTACCTTCTTGCTTAATAGCAAAAAAAGAAGTATTGTTGTTTGTAAATATAAAGGGAAACGGAAATTAGTGAACTGAAAGTTCCAGTAAGTTGTATGAACTGATTAAATAAGGCATGTAGTTTTAAGGTCAGTAAAAAAAAAAAAAAAAGGACAGAAACCATAATGCAGGAATAACTTCCAAGAAAAATGCAGCTTATTAACATGGTCATGATATTTTTCATTCATTCATTACACATTCTTTAAATCCATACAAGGTTCAACAAACCTGTCAGATATAGAATTTGTCCTAATATGTAATGCAAATATGCATGCTATAACAAAACATATGTCTTCACCTCACTTTCATTGTTGATTCCCCATGTATAAGGTGCAAGTCATACAGGGTGAAACAGCAGGCCATTAATACAGGTATTGATTATTTAGATATTAATTTTTGTCCTTGGAGTGACCAACATATGCTGTTACTCAGACCTATTCACTTGAATGAAAGAAAATGATCAAAAAAGAAAGTTAAATTTTTCAGTAGTGCAGGTACTAAGCAGAATTTCTGTCACATGGCTGTTTGCAGCTACATTGAAGTGTTCACATAGTAGGTAGTTTATTACGTCTGGCTGTGACATGTGTATAATTGAGTATGTTTATTGCTGTTAATCATAATTTTATCACACTTCAGATTTGTAAACCCACTTCAGGCTTGTCTTGTGTTACGTCCTTTTGTTATAATTACTTTGTCTCTATTATGCGTGTGTTTTTATTTTCTTGGGGAAATGGTTCTACATGCTCATATAAAGGCTGTGGATGTCTGTATTTTTTGTTGTACAGGTTTTGATCAGCTATTGTACAGCAGGACTGTTTCATGGCTTTATAAACTTTCTTTTGTCATACTTAAAGATGTTACTTTAAATTTTGATTAAAGTGGGTGCCATCTCCTGGCTTTGAGTGAGGTGTGCATAAAATCACTGTAGAAACTTTGTTTTGGTTTTTGTTGATTGTGGTAAAAAAAATTGTGGAGCCTGCACGTGATCGTCAGTACTAGCGGAACAACTTTTATTTAACTGCATGAAAAACTTGAGCACTATAACATTACTACAAGTAAAACTCAAAAAATAGAAAATATGTGTTGTAATCAGTAACTTCTTAAAATATTTGTCATGGAAAGTATTGTTTCTGTGGTGTTTTGTGATTAATTTGCAGCAATGTGCACGAGATTTAAGGTTCTAAAAGAGAAACTATTAAGTGTTTTGTAGTTTGACACTTGGGAGGCACCTGTGTACTGAACTACTTTGCCCTATCTCAAAAGACATTGATTGTCAACAGTAATTTGTTGCAATTCAAAATTTAATGTAGAAGTTAACTGTGAGTGGTAACGAGCACTTTGTCTTTAACAAAGTGTACAGAATAATCCTTTTTTTCAATCTGTAAAACTGATGAGACATGCCAGTTCTTTTTCATCTAAATTAATCCGGTGAGGTTATTTCTGACGGTTTCACAGTTTTGTTAGGCAGGTAATTTATTGTAGTGCAAGCTGTATATATTCTATTATCTGAAGCACATATATCAGTTTTTCAGAATAACTGCTTTCTGTGCTGGATGAACCATCTGTTTATGTATACAGTATCACAATGAAGTAAAGTATGTTTTTAGCATATAAGTTTTGAATGCATTGATAGCAGTGCAACATTTGAGGCCATGGAAATAGCTGGAAAGAACACATTGATGAAATAGGCTCTGATCGAACATGTTCCTCAGTATTTCAGTAATATCCTGCCCAGTTTATCCTCCATAATGTAGCTACGCTGCGTCACTATGAAAGTTTTATTGATTCTCCAGGGTCCTTTTACTTAACGGACGTATACGCAAGTGAAGTGTCAAGGCTTGGTGAAGTGTGTGTAGCTGATCCATTGCCTGTAATGAGTCTTCACTGCAAGGAGGGCAGACGGCCCGCAGTCTTTTTACGCTTCAGGTCAGCATGATATTCCTTAGCCTTCCTATTGGTGGGATGCATTTGATGTTTTGTGAAACGTTTACCCATCTTTTTAAATGACATGTATTTTTTAAAGAGCCAGTGATTTTTTTTACACGCTGAGATCTAACTGATAATTCATCAGACTACCATATTTTGTTTTATAGAGTTGAGGTATTTTGTAATAATTTTGTAAAAAATCTTGATGAATTGATGTTTCATCAGGATATGTGTCAAGTTTGCATAAACTGTTTCGTGTTGGTTCCTAATGCTATCTGTGCCTGGTACTGACTGTGACAGACTACAAGACACATGCTACAACTCTTGCTCGAAAGAAATTTCTAGTCACAGGCATAACCAAAAAAAATTACAGCAAAAGTGTTTAGCCTTTGAACTTCTGATGTTACATCAGTGTGTTAAAATATTTATATTGAGTGCCACATCTGTAGTCATTATAGAAAGAGTTTGGAAGCAAAAGCAGGAAAGAAGGTTACTTTACAATTATTATGTCTTTTAATGATTATGTAAAGGAATGAGAGTTATAGGACAACACAGAGTAAGGTAGTTTAACCAGGTGGTGTGAGACATCAAGACGAGTGGAGAGAGCTGACAAGAAATAGCAAGATTGCCAATGTTTTATTCTGACATATTACACAGACTTTACTAAGATGTTATGTACTTTCAAAATGTGATATGGTTTTGTAGTACATGTGTAGGTGTAATTTCATGTATGCCTGTAAGGAAATTACGGCTTTCCAAAATTTTATAGAACTCACTTGTGCATTCCATGCAGATCTCATATACCAAATTTCACCCAAATTTTACAATAAATGTGAAAATATAAAGTTAAATTAATTTATGCCCCTACATAAAATGTGTCTTTCACTGCACTGATTTTCACAAAACTCACACTCACTGAGGAAATTTTTGTGGATATCCCATGTACCAAATTTTGTCCAAATCAGACAAAGGCTGTATAAAATTCTGAAAATTTCTTTTTTACATCCTTAAGTAAGTATGTCTTTCACTGCATTGATTTTTTCAAAGCCCACAACTGCTTAGTGGCATTATGTGGAGATCTCCTATGCCGAATTTCACCCAAATGGGTGAAGAAATAAGCGAAAGTGTGGGTAGATGGTCATTTACTCGCTCAAGTAACATATGACACTGAGCTGATTCTCATGCAACTCATGCTTACTTGACAAATTGTGTTAAAAAACTCCTATATCAAAATTCATGAAGATCTGACATAATGTTCAGTCACTGATACTGACTGATGGATGGATGGACAGTCTCCACATAAGAATAGCTCCCCCCTTTCCATGGACAAGGGCAAAAGGGGAAGGTATGTGGAAAGAAGAAGAGATTGGGGACTTGATGTGTTGATTTTTGAAGAAGTAGGAGGATGGGGGGGATGATTACGGTGATGATGATGGTGATGGTGACAACAATGACGACGACAATGATGACACTTCATTTCATCACACTCTCAACTGTCAGCAGTTACATCTGCTGCTTAAATAAGCATGTTGTTATTATTCCAGAGACAACTCAGTATCTTATCTGAACCATAGAAATGTTTTTTTTAAATGTTAAAAATACCATTTGTAGATACAGAATGTAGTAAAAGCTTTGAAGAATCAGATTGTAGTTTAAACTTTCAACGTAGATTAGTATAAGTGGCTGCTGTGTCAATAGGTTTAATCTGGCACGTAACACACTTTGGCAACTGAACTGACTGAACTGGTGGGACTGGTCTGCTAGGCTTGACACAGTCCAGTTTGGCAAATGACTGATTGTAACGTGGTTTCCTTTTATGTCTAAAATCACATATACTGCTATTTTAAGAGGTGGCCCATCCATGCAGAATGTTGGGTTTTTAGTGCTTCCTGCTTCCTATAATGGGCGTACACAGTAGTAGTACAAATAGTTCTCAGTCTTTATTGCTTTGTTTAGCAATATATTCCCAGTTTAAAGCAGTTTATAGCAGTGACTCTCAGAGAAGTAAAACAGCAGTGTGCCCTTCAGCAGGTCAGTCCCCATCTGTCACACATTGTACAGTACCAATAGTAGTCTGCAAATCTAACTATTGCATCTCTACATGTTGATTTTTAATATAGAAATAATTACATAACATATTATGAAAAATACATACCGCGGTAAATTAGTACAGTGACCTGGCTACAGTCTGCACACCTGGTGAATTGTATTTCAGTTCCTCTCAGGGGCAAGAAATTTTTTCCTTCTCGAAAGCATTCGGACTGGCTCTTGGGTGCATTGTGTCTCCTGTTTAATGGGTAACGGGGCTTTTTCCACAGAGGTAAAGTGGCTGGGGCATGAAGCTGGCCACTTGCCTGCATGCAGTGTAGTGCTGAGATTAAGATTGAGTAGATCTATACTTCCATTCCCACATATACCTTAATGGCATGCACGGGGACAACTTTACCTTAAATGTATTAAAATGAGGTCACTGTAGTCACCTACATCAAACACTTGTATTAAGGAATTAAGGTACAATAAATATTTAAGCCAGCAGAAATTTCCTTTGCAGTACATAATTGAAAGAAAAATAATGGCTGTTGACTTACGAGATTCCGTAAATATATAATAATCTTTAGTGCAAAATAAGGTACTCCCTGAAAAGAAAAGAAGTACAAAACAGCGTGTGGTAGTGTCTCATCTGGTACCCCAGACACTTTATGACATGTAACTCATTCTCCAGACCCCATTCCTGAAACTATCTAAATCTGGGGATCCCTTGTGCACAATTTGCAGACATCCGGTTGAGAAACACTGATGTGTAGCATGTATAATGCTAGTTAGAATTTGTGTACAGGCAGCAGTCTGTGAACTGACGGTTCAGAATCGTTGGTCATTAGGACTTTGTTCGGCAGGAGGGCATGAACTAGCATTAATGAATATGTTCAGGTTGACAGATACAGAACATTGACATGTATTGGTGATTCTGGTGATGCAGGGATCGTGACAACGACAGTGGTGAGGTGCGGGTGTACCCAGGAAAGCTGCAAGTGTCAGAGGCCTACTGTACTGTCCCTGTAAATGGGGAAACAACAGCAGCAGATCTGATTCGAGAAGCACTGATTTGTTTTGGGCTCGAAAACTTTAAGTGTGAAGAGTATCGTCTGAGTGAGGTTCTTCTGGACAGAGGAGGTACGTTTGAACATTCCACACTTTCGCTACCAGTTTCTACAAATCCAAGTTACAGCTTTTTATGGGCAACCATTAGTAATTGAGTTGACCAAGAAAGTTCTTATTTTTGTGAAACTGATGTGCTCATTTCTTCAGCATATTCACTAACCTTTAGCATATGGCCTTTTAAATTCCATATCTTTGTAACTGTGGTTGAAGCATTGTTCAGTTGAAGTGGCAGCCACAGGATGATGTATTTCCTTTGAGACAAAAAGGATGCACGTTTAATGGGACAGCATCTTGTTCATCCATTAAATGACTAAGCCCATCATGGGACCCTGTCCTGAGTGTGTTCATCTCTAGAATCATTATTAAGGTTATCCTCCTACATATACCAAGTGATCATTCCAGCAGCAGTTTTCAGTGAGAGTGTTATTTGTGTTACTTTCTTGTTTTGCCTTCTGTAATTCAAATTCTCAGAATTGCTTCTGCTGAGATCTGTTTTAGTAGTATCCAGTGGCATATGCTTAGACATCCTGTGTGATTTCTTGTCATGAGAATTTTCAATGAAAATTGTATTTAATTTCTTGTTTTAGCCCATATGTGTTACATACACATCTTACCTTGTTGACTCATATCTATTTTCCATTGTGTAATTTCCTTTGTTACTCTCTCTCTCTCTCTCTCTTACAATCAGTTATTGTACTCAGCACTTTGATCTCAAATAGCTACAGCCCTCTTTTTTTTGTTGTTGTTGTGATTTGGGAAAAATGAAAATTAAAAAAACTTTGCTGATATCAGATAGAGAGTACCAAAAATAGAAATCACTTTATCTGGGAAGGCAAGCTACTGGAAAGAAGTATTTTTATTTCACAGTCGAACCCATTTATAATGACATCGATTTATACGACACCTCATCTATAGCATCAGATATTCTGTGGTACCAATTAATTCCACACTGTTAACCATAACATAGTACTCCTCAGTTATGGCAACACTCATTTATAATGACATAAATCATTCAGTCCCTTTCATGACATTATAACCAAGTTCGACTGTATTTAGTTGAGGCTGTTTGGGTTTTCAGTAACTGAGAGGGTTCTGTCATGGGATGAGCGTCCTTGGGAAATAGTGAAGCAACGTGGGAAAGAATCTATCCGTCAAATGGAGCTTATGAGGTTTTATCTGCAGCTGAAGCAAGATCCACATGGTCCAAACCTTGCTCTGTTTGTTGGCAATCTACCTCCTAACCTTTCCCAGCGCAAGTATGAGAACATGCTCACTGACTTCCTGGGGAATGGTAAGCAGCACGCATTGGTTTAACACCGTGTTATACATTTTGGCATCTGTACAGAATACCTCCTTTCTGCTTCCTGCTGATGAGCACCACCATTTCCAGTGCCCCAGTTTGTCAGTCAAGAAGCATGTAGTTTATATTCAGATGGAAGTTGGTGGACAAGAACATTACCCATTTATAAAAATTATTTATTATTCACCAGTCTGTTAAGCAGAAATACAGTGAACTTACATGTACACTTTTTATAGTGTCACATTGGTCCAGTGGTTTAGAAATTCAAATGTTCTTCTGTAAACTTTGAATTACATACCTGCTAATGATTCTTCCATTGCTTTCCTACAATATGAACAAATCTCATCTTTGATTCGATTACAGATTTATTTTGTTTTAGGTTTTACTAATGTGATTTCAAAATGTAAAAGTTTAGTATTCGTGGTACTACAAATATTAAATCCTCTCTGTCTAAAATGGAAGTCACATGTGAAAAATGACATTATTCTCGGATTCTTGAATAACACATGCTTTCTTGCCATAACTTTTGTAGCAGTACACAGCACACACAAGGGTTACTCTTTCTTGTAAACAGTGGTAGCACTCCTCATGCATTTCGTAGTACATTAACGTAAGTTTCAGAATGACTCTCACATACCAATGATAAGTGTTCCTCGGTACAGTCCATGACAAGACACAGTGGAGTCCACACTTCAGCGTGGTCATCAGGGAGATAAGTGAAATTCAGCTTGGTATACGTTCAGCACGCATGCACATGTAGCTGAATCTTGGTTGCTTTTGTGAAGGTTGCATTGGAATGTGGAGTCTGTTGTTTCCTGTCATAGACAGTACCCGTCATTAGCCAAGTGTTTGCTGCTTTTCAGAATCAATTGCGTTCACATTTCGGGAGAGGTCGAGGGGTACTAAAGGCTAAAAAAAAGAAGGAAAGTTTATGTGAATTGTCCAGAATGTGATACACAATTTTGAGTTGTTCTGTGTTTAGTGATCAGAGGGCTGTAATGTAGCTTCACATTAAAAATTAACCATATTCTGAATTAACCATGTTAAAAAGTATATGGAGTCCTATATTTAAAGTTTGGTAATGTCAAATGCTTTGAATTGTATGGTATTTTATATTAACAGATTTCAGATAATAAAACCAACTATTGTATCCATCAAACACAGCTTGTGTTTCAATGGTACAAAACCCAGGTACATGTACACATGTCAGCTTGCAGCAGGCAATCATCAGGCTGTATAAGAAGATAAAAAAGATGAATTTTACAGTTGTAATTAGTAGACACTCAAGGTTGAGATCTCAGTCTTGTTACAAAGTACTCATAATGTCATATATAAAAAACTGTAAGCACAAAACCTTTATATAATATATACTTAAAATTATGGCTTTGTATCACAGCTGTACATCATATATAAGAACTGCAATTAGCATGTTAAATCATGCAGGCTGAAGGCACATTTCAGATTAATGAGATTTTGTTATATTGCATGGGAATTTGTAATTGTGCATATTTAACAAGGGAAAATTTTGTGTTTTGGAAGATGTGACTGTGAGACTGAATGTATTAATACATGTATGTTTTAGCATTATGTTGGAGGATACCAAGAAAATCAGAAACTTTTAAAAAATACAAGTTTATTTATTTTGTAATGCCTTTTTTTTTTTGTTGAGGAACCATGTTGAAGCTTTGTGTGAATTTGTTTGCAGAAAACAAGTTTTCCTCTATTGGGCCCATTTATTATGAATATGGTTCAATGGTCATTACGTATGAAGATTCCAACAAGGCTGTACGAGCACTGTACTGTCTGCGAGAATCTCACTATGAGGATAAGCATCTACTGGGTAAATACAAATTTGTTTTTCACTGGTTTGAGAAAACACACATACGAGAAAAGAATGTGTGGAAACTTACACAGTGAAACCCACTTAAGATGTTCCCACTTAAAGAGCTTTCTCATTTAAGACACCAGAACAACTTAGTACCAACATTTTCCAATGTGATTAATGTATACATTGCTGTATTAATATGTTTGCTGCTTAAAGGATTCCTGCCAAAGAAGCATGGAAGGTTCCAAACCTAGTGATCTTTTTACCATTTTTTACTTAAAAATTTTAAACAATTTCCCATTCATTCAGGTTGTTTTCAACATATATTGATGCTGTAATGCTCTCTGTTCATCAGATTAATCCCCAAGGTTGTCTGCACCATGGATCAGAAGTGCAGATAAGCAACTTAATATTAATCTGTGGAAATGTGTGGCAGGACTTAATGTCACATTCCTTGTACACTGCCATAAATTTCTGCACATGCATGTCACACAGAGTGATGCAACATCATACATGTGTTGTGTAATCTACAACGTGAATAAGCATGGGTTTTTAATGGAGCATATTGTAACTAAACTGTTTTACATCAATTTCAGAAATTTGAAATATTCTGTGTGGAAAATTTACATCCTTTTTTGTTCACTTCATATTTCATATATGTGTCCTGTTTTCATAATATAGAGCTATTAATTATGAAGCACATGATCAGCATGGCTGCTGCATAAAAAAGTGCCATAGAATGTAAGTTGTCCCAATTCAAGAAAAACTGGGTATTATAAATATGGCAGATGCTACTTAAAATCCTCCTTGCAAACAAAATTGTTTACAAGCTTCACATTTCTGTGTTAACTAAAAGTGAGACACAGTGCTCAGGCTGTAAGTGAACAGCTGAGCTGGAAAAAGGTGAAAACTGCAAAATGTGAAGTAGAATTGCTACTTATGGAAAGCTTCTGACAAGAATGGACTCTTCATCTGCCAGCTGTGCTTCTAAAAATAAATCTTGTCCTGTATTCAAGAATGTGTCAATATCATTTAAGAAGTTAACATAATACCATTTTCAGGCTTGCCTTTTTAAGACTTTTTCGTCTTAATAATCTAATTTGTTGAATTTTTCCTGACACATCTTAAGAGGGTTTCACTGTACGTTTGTAGAGTGGAGTCTAAGTGGCAGAACAGGGGTTTCCTCTTTGTCACTACATCCACATCAATTCTTGAGTGGAGTTCTCCATCTTTTCTTCAGTGGATGTGTCCAGCTCAATGATTTTGCTGTCACACCATGAGGACATTAGTGGGAGAGCAGTAGTGTATATAGCCACATTTATTTTTCTGTTCCTCTTCCTCAGAATATGTATTAGTATTGCTCTAAGTAAGGCAGTCATTTATAATGTTTTCTGCGCTTAAAAGCTACAGCCATTCTTACACTGAGGTTGGACATAAGTTATCACATCTAACTCTCCTCTGTGATCTGTTCGGTGAAGTTTTTCTATTCATATGTTCTGTGCAGTATATTTTTCCTTTGTATATGATACACATCCAACTAAACTCTTTTTCTTTTTTGTTATTTGATAATCCAAGTATATTGGATGCAGAATGAGCCCTTTTGTTACAGAATCCTCTCCATTTCTTGTAACTTCATTTCCCTTAGCTCTAATACCTTGTTCTGAGGGACCATCAGTCTCTGATCATGCCTCAAATTAAGAGACATTATTCCATACCCATTTGAAGCAGGTAACATTGTGTTTTACATATCTTAATACCTATATTTTTAGGAAGATACTAGGTTATGAATGGCCTTGTTTCAGTAATGCTGCTGCCTAACATTGAACCAAGCATGGTCCCACCTGGTGTGCAGCCCCTGCTGGTGTTTGTGAATGTTAAGTCTGGGGGATGCCAAGGCTCGGAACTAATCTCCAGCTTTCGAAAACTGCTCAACCCATATCAAGTGTTTGATCTTGACAATGGGGGGCCTCTCCCTGGGTGAGTTAAAAGTGCAGATATCATTCTATTAGGGCAGACTTTTATTTAGCTCAAACAGTAGTTAGTCTGGTATTTCAGTTGGGGGATATTTTGGAAATTAACAGGAAAGGACTTCATGCTGTTACATAAATTTGGCAATTCTCTGTTAGGTGCTGGCGACTCTTTTTGAAATGGACAACCTTGTAATTTTTTTTCATAGTTTGTAGTTGCAAAGTTCTAGTTCTTGGTCTTTTGAGTTGTATGCTGTAGAACAGAAGGTAGTGGGAAAGAATTTGTCTGTATGTGTTTCCATTTATATCAGTTTGGTCTGCTCACTGTAGTGGATGCATCCGCTTTGGTTTCAAGTAATATTGTCAACATTCTTTTGGCACTTTAGATCATGTGGATACTGAAGAAAGTGAATAAGAGACATTTTTTTGTGATGCAAATGTTATCATAGCATCATTAGCATAACCATCATTAGTATTAAATCTGATTAACAGTATTACTTTGAACACTTCCAGACTGTACGTGTTCCGCCATATTAAAGATTACAAGATTCTGGTATGTGGAGGAGATGGCACTATTGGTTGGGTTCTCCAGTGTCTTGACAATGTGGGACAGGACAGTGAATGCTCTTCTCCAGCATGTGCAATAGTCCCACTTGGAACAGGTATAAACCTTTACACGAATCTGTTGTCGGTGATGGAGTGATTTAGTATCGGCAGGAAAATCCACATAAATTCATAAATACTTATACAAGTGTGTAAATTAATTTCATGTAAAATATCGCCTACAATGAAATACTGCTACCAATATGCGTGCTTTAATGGAACGAAGACAACTTTTATGGCAAACTTGAACATATATTTCACCATTTGCAAAAGCATTGCAAAAGTGACTGTTTGTTTGTAATATCTGTCTGTCTGTCAGTTTTGTGTCTCAGTCTGTCCATTTGTCCACATCGAACAGTTCAGTTTTGGTCGAAGTATGGCAAAAATAACGGATACTTTACACAATGACATACAAAAATTTTTTATGGTATTTCACTCTACTTTCCTAGGATTAACGAAAACTTCAGGAAGAAGTAGGGAAAATCAAAACACACAGTTTATATCATACACTTTTTTCCAAAAATGATGATGTTTATAGGATAAGTACAAGAAACACGGTACAGCTAGGGAGGTAAAAAAAAGCAGTTGCAATTGAAACAATACAGCTTATCATAGATGTGATTTTCTTGCCAGGTAGTTGTGGCAAATAGACATACAGTGTGATCTGTGGTCAGTCATATGATCAGCAAGAAATTATGCAAGAAACTGATGTTATTACAGTCTCTTTAGCCACATTATATGTGTGTAGTAGGCCTAGAACAAGAGAAAAGTCTTTTGTTCAGACAGGTGTTATGATCCTGTTAATACTGGTATGATACGTAGAAGTAAATTTATGACAAGAGTGTGAATTAGCCGGAACATTATTTCCTTTCCAAACAGGTAATGCAGAATTATTAGAAGCAGGACATAACAAACTAAGGGGACAAACCAGGATACAAAGATCCAAATGTACCTCTCTGTTAATCTTCTAAGGATATTGTATGCTGGGGTATCATGCCATGTAGTATGAGAAGTAGGTACCATTTTCCAGGGGAACCTGCTGCCACCATCTTCAGGATACTGTCTTCTGGGATATGGTGCTATGTAGTGTGATAGATAGGTACTGTCTTTCAGAGGAGCCTGCTGCTGCTATCTTCAGGATACTGTCTTCTGGGATATGGTGCTATGTAGTGTGATAGATAGGTACTGTCTTTCAGAGGAGCCTGCTGCTGCTATCTTCAGCATACCCTGTCTACCAAATTATGTGACATCACAGCCCAGAAGACAGTGACCTTTAATTTAATGGAATTTTACATAACAAACAGATGTCAAGGAATGCATTAGTTTGGTAAAATATGGAGTTATGGCACGCAGAATTGCATATTTGTATGCATTTTACATTGTTAAGCTGCTTTGTGCTTGATGTGTTCCAGGACTCCTAATTGAAGTGGGTGCTGTACATTTTTAAATAGAGTGAGGTAGTTATTAAGTTTGTGTTAACCTGTGTCGAGAAGCCAGAATTATCATAAATGTCTGTGATTTTACAGGAAATGATCTGGCGCGGGTGCTACGATGGGGGCCAGGTTATACAGGAGGTGAAGACCCCTTGAATCTGCTGCGGGATGTAATTGATGCTGAGGAAATACGCCTTGACCGCTGGACTGTTGTGTTTCACCCTGAAGACAAAGCTGATGACAAAGGTCAACAACCTCTAAATCCATCAGGTTAGTAGCATAATGTGGAGTTGATTGATTCAAGGATTATTTTACAGTATGCTTTCAACTGCAGCATATGTATAGATACTATAAGATAGAAAACTGGTCACTCATTAATAGTAAGATGCTTGGATTTTTCACTTTGACTCAAATGAGAACTTGAACACGTTGCTGCACGATATTATTAGTGTTAGTGCAGTTTTCTCCTGTGACCTTTGATTATTGGGAGCCATATTTACCCACGTTCACCTTCTCATGGCATGGGTCATGATGATTAGGGTATTTACCTTGGAAGTCCAGATGGGTCATTTTGATCCTGACATAAGAAGAATGTCTTGGAGGTGCATTGTGTATGCTATGGGATCTTGCAGAGCTCAGCAACATTCCTATGGAGGAGTCAGATTTTGAAGGAATTCGTTGATGACTCGGATGATGATTTTATGTAACACTGGTTGAAGGATCCAGTGAATCTTCAGACAGTGATAATGAAAATGCTAGATATGCATGAGTAGGGTGCAAGTGGAAATAACGTGGATGGTGCGTTTGCATTTTTTATTGTAGCTAGTTTTTGTCACAATCCCATGTAGGTCCTGCTTTTATATCACCTAAGTATAATATGTGCAGATGCCATGGTCATGGTACTGCTTTGTCAGTGTTCAGGATGTAGCCACCATTGTGGCATCAGGTGTAGTGCTGTCTGGTGCTGAAATGCAGATGATCCTGCTGAGGCACATGTAAATATTGACAGCCCTACAACTTATGTGAGTGGGGCCGTGGTGGCAGAGTTGGTTGAGGCACTGCGCTACAAATTGGAAGGTTGCGGGTTTGATTCCCGATGGTGTCACTGGAATTTTTCATTGATATAATCCTTTCAGTTGCACTGTGGCCCTGGGGTCATCTCAGCCTCTAACATAAATGAGTACTAGGAATATTTCCTGGGGGGTAAATGCGGCTGGTGCATAGGGTTGACAACCTTACCAACTTCATGTGCTGATTGTCTAGAAATCTGGGAGCCTCAACCTCCTTGGACCCTAAGGGTCTGTCCAGGCCTGTAATGGGATTGCTTTACCTTGCCTTTTTACAACATATGTGAACTGCTTGACAGTAGCAAGTGGAAGTTGATTCAGATGTCAGTGATCCTCAGTGCCATTTCCAGCAGAATTTTCTGATGGGAGCACCTGGCCCCAAATCACAGAAAAATGTAGAATTGTTATATTTCTATACTTGATGATAAACCTGCATGCTGCAGTTATTTGTTAGAAACCATGAATGCATATCACAGATGATGAGCGGCATTTCTCACCATATTAGGATGTCTGTGTACACAGTTCATGACATCATACACAGGTAAGTACAGGCAACGGTCCTGGATACTTGTAGACATAGACTCAAAGTACTTTGTAAATGGATCTCTTTTCCTTGACTGAGATGATGACCATCCCGTGTTTCTAGTTCTGTTGTGATGCGCCGACACAACCATTCCTGAATAAATGTAGAAATGCCACAGGTGATAATAAGAGAAAGTGACTGTCATTGATTGCTCATTAAACTGGGCGAGAAGAGAGATACAGACCATTGTCGAAGGGTACAGAGACATTCCTGTTGCTACATATCAAGTTCAAATGGCCAAAAAGTCCTCTTGATGAATACTCTCCTTCCAAACATCAGCACTGAGTGAAACCACAGGAAAACTCTGGATGTTGTTACTTACTGAGATGGTTCAAGGCATCATTGTCGTAGTGGATAAAGTGGTGACAGAGGACTTTGTGTTGACCTCATCTGGGAGATGACCGGAACATATATTTATGGTATTCTCAATAAGGTGGCAGTGAATGCTGTCACTGTGCACAGGGATTTTACTAGTAAGAATATTACCCTGAGAAAATTCACCTGGTAGCTTGTAGAGGAACTTCGAGATGAGTACTCAAAAAAGTGGTTAGAGTCTTATTTGGAGGAACTTTGCATAGACATCAGAGGTGACAGATTCTGGAAAACTGCAGGGAAAATAAAATTTGAAGCATGTGTACATCATGCAGGAAGGTGGTTTGTGTGAAGTATACTGGCATCATTTTCTTGAATGAAGTGCAGCAACAGGCTCATGCACTGGGTAGCCATCCACAGTAAAAGGTGTATTTTGACCTAAATGCCATGAGTACTCAGTGTGTGACACTTACTTCCAGGACATACTTGCTGCATGTCTTACCCATTACCATAAGCATTCACATACTCATTAAACTACGTGTAAAAAATATGTGAAATATACCTTTAATGTTTGGTCTGATGACAGTGTGTCATGTGGCATTATAGCAAAATGTGTGAAATTTTGTGTGGAAATAAGATTTATAAATGCGTGAAATATTGTTGACATACGAAATTTCAGGTTCTGACATTGATGACTGTGTAGATTAACCTCTTCTGCAATGTGATATCATGTAGTCCAGTATAAATTTAGTGGGGTTTTAGGGGGAGCTGCTGCCTTCATCTTCAGAATGATTTGCTGTACTCTGATGTTTAATTGCAGTTATGAGGCACAGTCTGATTTCAGAAGTTTGGGTGCCTACATATTATTCCTAGCAACATGTTGACCCAGTTGTGTGGATCATTTTCACTGAACATATTGCATGGTGTAGAAGAAACTGTGCTTGCATGAGAGAATTTTGATGATTTTGGTATTCAGTTGATAAGTAAATGACCTGTGAGACTTCCATCTGTTCGGACGTCATCAACACAGTCAGAGGAGATTGTCCTAAAATGTGGCTGTAATGGGCAAGTAGAAAATTTCTTTTTCTTCTACCCAATGGGCCCATCTGCAGAAGATTTGAATCCACTGCAGCCATAGGCTTATTGTGCAGCCCTATGTTAATTCTCTCAGCATAGACTCATTAAACTTGTGTCTTTTACCCAGTGACTCAGGTCTTTTAATGAGGCTGTGCTTATGTCTTTGGGTTCAGCAAAGAACTTCTCAAAGAAATTGTAATGCTGGTGAGCCAAGGCCTCACAACAGCAAATAATATGGCGAACGCTGCTTGCAAAGTCTACAGTTCGGATCACAATCAAACAAGTCCATAATATTCAGATGCTTCTTCACAGGAGCATGGCCTTCGAGCAATGCAACTGCTGTTCTCAGCTGATGCCTGCTTAATTGAAGCAGGTCATCAGCAGTAGAAAGGCTCTATGTGAGCTAAAATATTATGTTGAGATGTTTTTAGAACACATGCTGGTATGATAATGCCATTTTCTTCTGATTGCAGCTGGTTCTACAAATGAAGATAACACACAGATCTTTGTTATGAATAACTACTTTGGCATTGGAATTGATGCAGATCTGTGCTTGGACTTCCATAATGCCAGAGAGGAAAATCCAAACAAGTTCAACAGCAGGTAAATGTTGCTGTATGTATACTGCTGTTAACAATTTTAAGACAACACACAGGTACAGTTGGTGGTAGAATACATGACAGTTTTATATGAATGCTTTGCCAGACATTTTTAATGGTTAAAAAATGTGTATTTTTCATTTTGTATTCTTTACATAAAAGTGAAAATTTAATTTCAGTAATTTGACTAAAAAAGTGTCTTCAGATTTGCCTAAACCAGGGAATTATTTTTTTCTTCACATATCCATAATTTCAGTAAACCGCCTCACATTCTGTCAACAGTGTATTGTTTTGTTCATTGTTGCCACTGCCTTCATCATGTGGTTCCAGATTAGTAAGAATTTTGCAAATTTTACAAAGAATTTTACAAGACCCACATTTGCTGCATTTGTTGGCATGAAGGATGTGCAGCCTAATTGAAATCAAGCCACTTGCTCATGCACACTCATATCAACCCTGTCTGTTGTCGTTATAAATGCAGAGGTTTAATGATATGAGTTCCAGGAGAGGCTGTTTACATCTGAGAAAGTGATTTCTATCCATTATTTCATTGTATGCACAGGCAGGAGTTTTGTGAAGTTGATACACAGCAGGTCTGAGAAGGTGATTTCTGTCCATGATTTCTTTGTATGCACAGCAAGCAGTTTTGTGAGGTTGATACACAGCAGGTCTGAGAAGGTGATTTCTGTCCATTACTTCCTGTTGTGCACAGACAGAGTTTTGTGACGTTATATACACAAGGTCTGAGAAGGTGATTTCTATTCATTACTCATACTTCAGTGTGTGTACAGAGCAGTTTTGGGAGGTTGCTACACTCCAGTTAAAATTATATTCATGTGGATTCTCCATACTGCATTGACATGTATGAAAGAAATATTTCCATGTCATATGGCAGTGTTTCTGAGCATATAACCAAAATATCTGTATTAACCCTGTGATAAGTTAAGGAAAAATCTTCCTGTCATTGCCCATGTACCGTTAAAAAAGACTTACAGTGTTTGGAAGGCAGGATTTATTTCTGTAATCAGATAGAAGGAGAGCCTACTGGTAGTGTCTTGTTTTAATTGGCCCTACATAGTAAGCCCCAAATTGAAATGTTTATCTGTTTTTGTGTAGGCAAAGGATACTGTCCAAATACAAAACCACAGTTAGAAAGCTTGAGAATTATCTTGTTTAGACTTTGGAATAAAATGGGGAAAAATAAGTTTCCACATGCATGTACATAATTCATCTTTATAATATCTGTGAGCTTCTTACATTTCGTGGCTCCAGTTTGAGAACTTAAGCTCCTTGGATTTGGAAATGTAGGTTACCATGTACCACACTGCATGGTGTCAACTTGAAGGCCTCAATATAAATGACAAGGATTATTTCTGACATATTGAGATATTGGAAGTCTGTTTAATCAAAAGTTGTATGCAAAAATAGATCACTTAAATGTTTCTTTTCACAGATTAGGCATTTTAATACCTATTCAACTATACAATCCTATTAGCATTTCCTTGGTCTTTCTCTCTGCTTGCATTCAACTGTCTCTTCAGTAATTCTACAATAATTAATTCGTACCTTCTGCTAGCTTTATTATGCAGATGAAAGCAACATGAGCTTGCCCCAGAAATTCCCACTTCTTCACACAGGTAGTGTGTATCATTGTAAGTTAATTAAGAGTCTTCTTGACTTAAAGATATACATCCTGTTACAGGTTGCATAATAAGGGTGTCTATGTGAAGATGGGTCTGCGTAAGATGGTGGGACGTAAACTGTGTAAGGATCTGCACAAGGAAGTTCGTCTTGAAGTGGATGGAAAATTAGTGGAGTTGCCACAGGTTGAAGGAATTATCATACTTAACATTCTGAGGTAAGCTGTTAGTGTTGTGACATGATCCCTAACGGAGTACAGGTGATACAAAGCACCCTTGTTTCCACCAAGGCTCTGTGCAGTGTTCCCTCTAAGCTGCACAGGTGCAGGGCCGCACAGTAACTGAAATCTTCCCGTGCACACTGAATTGTTGCCGTGCAGTTGGAATTTTTCAATTTTCATTGTAAATACTATGTATTATTCACATTACAGAAAACTTTTAAAGTACCATGCAGTCGTCAGGGTGTGTAAATATTTACTGCTCAGAGCAGTAGCAGGTCTGTACAGCTGTAAAAAAAAAGTTAGAAAGAATGTTGGTTCTGTGATATGGAGGCAGTAACTGAGATTTGACTCATTTTCAGTTGGGGTTCTGGGGCCAACCCTTGGGGTCCAGAAAAAGAAGATCAATTTTCAAAACCCAATCACTGGGATGGAATGCTTGAAGTGGTTGGTGTCACTGGTGTGGTACATCTTGGCCAGATCCAGTCAGGCTTTCGGTCAGCCTTGAGAATTGCTCAGGTGAGGGCAGCACATTCTGTCTTTCTGAAATAGACCACAGTGCTCTTTGGTGTTCACATGTGGTACTATATATTTTTACAGGGTGGCCATATAAAGATTCACCTTAATTCCGACATCCCAGTGCAGGTGGATGGAGAACCTTGGGTTCAGAGTCCAGGGGATGTTGTTGTACTTAAGTCTGCTCTTAAGGTAAAGAACAGATGCATTGCAGTGTGTTTGTGACATAATATATACAAATTCAAAATAAGATAATATAGTTTTATGATTGAGTTGGACGGTTCACATTCTCACACACAAAATTTTCGTTCACTTGTTATATGAAATACTTGGGTTTAGTCGATTACTAGTAATTGCTTGTTGGTTTAGAATGTGATTCAGAGCTTCTGAAGGGCATCCTGTTATGAATTCTCATTTTCAGTGTAATTCACTCTAGAATAGACAGCATTATAACTGTAGCTGTGTAGAGGTAATTTTCTTTCACCTGTTGTGGCATTGCTGTTTTTCTTGCAACTGGTAATGCACCTATTTATCGTTAATTTGTCTTGAACCTGGCTCCTGTCACTTTACATAAAAAAGTGCATGTCACATGTGTCACTCATCTTTCCATCCATTCCTCCAGACATCAACTAATATTCCCCCATTCCTCTTGACCGCAGGCAACCATGCTGAAGAAAAATAAGATCAAGCGGCGGAACACTGAACCTTCCATCTTGCCAGCAAACGGGGAGGGGGGCAAGAGCAATGATGACTGAACCCTTCCCTGCCCTCCCATAACATACTGGTGCAAACTGGGGGTTTGTAAATCGTGCTGCCTCTTGTTTTTGTTTCTCCTTTATACAACATCTTGCAAGGGGACACAGTTCCTGTAACTACACGCCTTTATATATATATGAATACGCGTGCGCATGTGACATTCGTTGTTTTTGTGATGCAAAAGTGGCATGTGGTTTTATCTTTGTGATTAACCTCCAGTTTGCACCATACTGTTCTGTTAATTTTATTCTGCACTTATTCATCCTGCCTGTTACCCCTGTTTAGTTGCATATGTCCTTAGAATTTTTTATCTTACTGCAGCTTCTTCAGTAGTTTCCTCAAAATTTTGTATGTGTGAGGGTGAGATCCACTTTTTAAGTATTGACATCAAATTCTTCTTTTTCCTTTGCACTGTTTTTTTGCCCCTTCCGATGACCTCCCCCTCCCCGTAGGCCACTATGTTGAAGAAGATGAAGGGCAAGATGAAGCGACGCAACACAGAGCCGGTCATGCTGGTGTCACCAGGTGCTCAGTTTGTGCTGCCTCAAGACGCATCAGCTAACCATAACAATACAGTGTTCTGAAGAAGAAGAAGAAAAAGAAGAAGAAGAAGACTCATTGTTATGTTGCCTGCTCCTTGCCGCTTGGTGGTGCTATGAAGACAGATTAATTAAAAGTTCTGCAAAAAGAAAACATGGTGAATAATGGAGAAACTGCACACCAAACTATAACCAGCATGTTTTATGTTGGTTCTGATGCAACCTTTTGTTTTTAATTTAATTTTTCCATGTGATTGCCAATTAGTAGGTCAAGATAGATCTCATTTAATGTGCCCTTCCCACCTCCGTCAAGGAAGTGCCATGCCGAAAAATCTGGGTCCACCCAGCACAATAAAAGGAGCCGAAGGATGTTTTGTCTTGCAGTATTAACATGTCCAAGGGCCCAGTCAGTGGCGGTATGGCCATGTATAGTAACTAGTCACTTACAACCCCCAAGTGATGCGATGTGTGTGTTCTATCTAAAAACTGGGCATGTATTTTCACAACAGTCGTGCGCGACTGTATGTACGCTTAAGTTTTGCATTTATGTTCCATAGTAATGTATACTGTAATGATAACTATTACGTTAAAAGTATGGTATTTTACCAATGGACTTGAGCAAGACAATTGGCTTTTTGCTATTGTACCTTGCTCGTGAGCAGTGTAGGAAGCACAATGGAGCATTGAAAACAGTTGTTACAATGTATTATTAAGTATAGATCTATTTTGTTGTTGGTCATAGTACTGTTGTAGATCTGACTGTCAGATCTGAGTGTGGTTTATGCCATATATTTAGTCGGTACAGAGTCAGATTACGTGAGTAGGCTGATATCTGAGGTTCTCTTTATAACCTTAGATTTTGAATGTGTTTTTCTGCCGACTAACACTGGCATATTTCTAGTCATAACAATCCTGCATGAAAGCGGGATTGCATTCATATTTGGCCATTGATGAGAACTCACAACGAAACAACCCCACCTGATGGGGCTCGTCTCAGTTTGAGAATGGATGGATCCTGTTGGATCAAAACTTGCTCGGCCTTATGATTACCATCATGTAGGTGGCTTCTTAATAGTCACTCACACATTTAAACACTTTATTCTAAAGGTGAAGTATACATAAAGAATGCATGTATGTCCTGATTCTGACAAAAGAAAGCTAGAACTATGTCTCTTTAATTCATAACAGTGACACTGTTCCAGCTGCAGAAACATGTTTCTGTATGCAAAACATTCCACGAGGATAAATGAGCACATGTAATAAGGCTGTAAATGGACAACTAATATGTTGCAACTGCCTAAACAAGTGAGAGGAACCTCCCTGATGGCTCAGACCATCTAAGGCAGAGAGCTGTATGCTGTGCTCCCTTAATTGAGTATCGTGGGAATCTCAATATTACGATCGAAATATGTCACATATTAATCCACCCAGTTTCTCTGTGCACATGCTCTTTTAGGGGATAAGAGGACATGAAGCATCTAATTAAGTCGTTCAGAGAACGATTATTGTGCAGTTTCTATAAAATTTGAATTTGTAGTGAGTTAAAAGGTGCAGGCAATAGTTTGAATTGTTATTGCAAGAAGTACAAGTGAATGCGAATCAAAATGGTTGTTTGAATAAAGTAAGGTAGTGAGTGGTTGGTATCATCCCAATAATGGGAGGGACTATTTAGATACTTATTTTTGGAATCAAGAGTGCAAGTGATAGTCACTGAGAAGTGTTCTGTTGGCTGTTAGTCGTTTAAGGAGCATGCATCCCTTGATAGCAAGTGCCAGGATCTGGCAGGACCAAGCACCGGCCGCAGTCGGCTGATGCCACTTTGGCGCTTGGTAGTTGTATGCTCGCATCTAGTCAATACCCCATTCTGTAGACTCCCCTCATGCTGGATGTCAAACCATTCATGTCTGTTCTCTCATATTCATTTCCAGTTTTAAAAGTGCTGAAAGAAAATACAAAATTATATGGGAGTCTGGCTCCTTACCGGAAGTGGACTTCCAGCCTCCCAATTCCTAATCCACCGGAGGTGTGTGGGGCTCAGTTGTTCACGAGTTGCTATTCCGGGGCTTATCTCTTGAACAAGCTACATGTCTGGTGGATTGGTGAAGCTGTATGTTTACGATTTGACCAAGCATTGTGTCGCTGTTGCATTACATTATACTAGCTAATATTATATTAAACTGTAATAAAATTCAATGTGCCATGTTTCTGTTGTCATTATGTCCAACCAAAATGGTGGAAAGTCTCAAAAACAGTCGGGTATTGCATTGCATAGACTCAGAATGAGACTTCTCAGTGTTATTGAGAACTTTTCACCACCAACTACATATTGGACCATTCCCGGAACACTTGCGATATCACTGTGAATGGTGTGGGCGTCTACATATTACTTCATCTTCCTGGAATGGTTCAACACATGGAAAGTACTTTAATGAGTCTATTGCAATAAGGTCATTCTACATATATGACATGTATGTATATGATGTGATAATGGTAATATAGATTATATCATAACTTGTGAAAATAGAAAAATATTAAATGTAACTTCCGAAAGCATGCTGTATCATTTTCCTTCAGGCCTTGGCCTGTGCCATTCCTTGAATATAAAGTTCATTTGATAGCAAATTATTCTGATTGCCGAGTACAAAGAGAAAATACTTGGACTCTTCAAGTTTTTACAGTGGTCTTTTGTTTCCTGAATGCTAATAAGGGTCTCATGTTCAACTGCCTTTTCCTGTGATCCCACTTTCATCAAGTCTGCCATTTAGTGATCTGATCATTAAGTTATGTGTCAGACACCCATCTGTGGCTTTGTGCAGTAAGCCTTCAAATAAAAGATCTTTATTTTTATTTCTGACCTCTTTATATCAATTTTTTAAAAGGTGTTGTCTTTTAAAGCATTCAGTCTGGGGTGGGTAGGCCCCAGAACTGGTCGGGACAGTTTAGATAAGAGGAAAATGTCTTGCTCTTGCCAGGAATCAAACTATGATTCCTTGGTTGTCGAGCACATATCTTAGTCACTGACAAAACAATCATGGCTCCTATTTCCTGGACAGTAGAAAGATATTAAAGTCCTAAATTTTCCATTCAAATACTTTCCTTTTGGCACCTGCCATTATTCTGATGACTTCCTGCTGGATGTGAAATACCACTGGGTTGTCCGTTCAGCTTCCGTAGAAAATCATTCCATTGTGCTGTGTACTTGGTTGCATATTTTGAATTGATATTAATTGCAGCAACATGTCGGGTAAAAATATGAAGATTTATTTTTTCCTGCAATTTGATGCTATATAATCTTGCAGAATTCTGCCTATTTTTCTGAGGGTCATGCTGCTTCCATCATCAAGGTGTACCCATACGATGGAGGCAGCAGACTCCTCTTAAGACATCTGATACACTTCTACATCTCAGAAGTCTGCAATCTTCAGTCACTGCCAGGAGAGCCTCGGATGTCGTTACAAGAATTTTGACATTTCGTTAAATTGATGCTGGCTGTACTTTCCAAGTCAGAAACTACAATTTACACTGAGTCTCAGATTTCAATATTGTTTACAGTACCGTTCAACAGCCACCTCCCCCCAGGTTTTGTTCTTAACATATTGCAAGATGTTTAATCTTACTGCATGGGAATGTTTGGTCAGTGTTGTGACGTAATGGCTGTCAACACTTTGCTATGATGTGTTTAACCTGCAAGAGTTTGAAGTTATCTCTGAAGTTTTATTTTTACGTGTCATTAACACATGGCAGGGACGAAGCCTTGCTAGCTTTTGGCATTTGCCTACTTCTGGTTTCTGTACTATGAATTCCATGTGCTTGTTCTTTCAGTCTATTAAAATGGTGGCTTCACAGAGCCATGGTGTGCATTCAGACCATTTATGTCTCACGAGGTGTTTAGCACTAACTCTGCAGAGCGGAGTCACATCTGCTTGAGAAGTGGATGGATCCTAAGGTAGTCGAGACATGCTCTGCATTTTTTTTTGGGACCTGAAGGTTCATTACCAGGTTTTCAAGAGCCTACCACCGGTCCCTGTCCTGATTCAGACGAATCCAGTATATGCCGTCTCATCTTACTTCCTTCACATCCGTTTCGATATTATCCTGCTATTGGTGCGTAGGTCTACGTACGATGAACTGTACGAATCATGACTCTCCTTGTTATGCAATTTTTTTCCTGCTTGCATTACTTCCTCCTTCAAAGGCCAAAATATCTTCCTCAGGACCCCCTTCTCCAAAACTCTTATTCTGTTTTCCTCCCTTAATGTAACAGACCAAGTCTCATACCATGTAAAACAACAGTCAGAGTTATAATTCTGAATATCCTAATCATTGCGTTTTTAGATATAAAGAAGACAAAAGGTTCTGGACTGGTAGCAGACATTCCTCAAATTAGGCTTGTTTTCTTCATGAATGCTTCTGATCTGTTTGTGTTGCTCCCAGATATTTGAATTTCTCAAGCTTTTTAAAGAATTTATTAGTTGTCTTTATGTTATGATCATGGCCAGCATTCTGTTGACATTACAGGAGTACACAATAGAACCCCAATTTAAGGTTTCTCAACTTAAAATTTTCTTCCCTGTTGGTTCATTTTTTTGTGGTCCCAGCCAAAAGCCTATATAAATAATGTATAATTTTTCTTGATTTACAGTTTCTCAGTGTTCGGTTCATACCATATTAAGACATGAAATTTCGTCCCTACACTATTTTTGGAGCTTCAGTTTGGGGTTTGTATTTAATACTTTTCATTTCGGTTGCCTAAATAATGTCATGCACATTGGAAGTGAAGTGATGTAGTGTACTATTGATGTGAAAGAGTTACCATACAAGTGATTGGTCAAAAAGGTTGTGCTAGGAGCTACTTAAATATAAGCTGTTTCTTTACATTTCTACTGTATGATCATGAATCATGGATTTAAGCTACCTTATGACAGAAGGTACACCACACAGCACAAAGGGCCTTGTTGCCTTTACTTGTGTCATGCTGTTTCAAGATGTTACAGAATAATGGCCTCACAGAAGGTTGTGTGCAGTGAAACCCTAATTTATTTTTGAAGTTCTTTTCTTTCATGTTCCATAACATGGATATGGAAGTATCTATATGAAATAGATTGAAGCAGAGTGTCATTAGATTTCAGTTTAGAATGAATATAATGTTTTTTTAACCACAGCCATAATTTTCTGTTTGATTTTGACACAATTCACAATTTAAGGTAGAAAAGCTTGTCCCCAGAACAAATCCTGAATGGGAGTTGTACTGGACTACGTTTTTTTCACATTTACTTCGTCACCAGTTGGCTAGTGAAGCTCATCTTTCTTTACGTTTCACATTTTTACCCAATAAATTAACATCATCGGTGCAGTGCAGCAGCTGATGTTCCCCATTGAGTATTAGTCCCTTCTGTTTTTTTTCTTCCCCACATTCCTAATGGTATATTCTCAAGCAAGTTTGAAAAGCAATGGCAATAAAGCATCTTGTTTCAAGGCATTCTGAATAGGATATGTATGAGACAAATCTTTGTAGCAGTGTACACTGGTGTTGTGATACCCCACCTATTGCACTGTACCTACATGTTTCAGTGCAGCTCGGCCATTGTCAAAGAATTTGACACAGCATGGTAACCGCAAGTACCAGCAGTTTGCAAATATAATTATGTAAAATGATACATTAGTTTCAGATAAAATAAAATACATTAAGAAAAATGCTTTATGTTATTATATGTTAGGATCATACAAAACTACTGCTTATATCACTCGATTAGCATCACAAATGTACGTCTGCGTCAATTACCTCAGTGTCACAATTCGGAGCATCATCATATACCCTATTTGCCAGTCTCAGTTGTTTATGTCATCACTTAGCAAACTGCATAAAGCCTTGTACAATTCTGATATATGTATTCCGTGCCACGGGTGAGCCCCGTTGTGATGATTCGTGGCTGTTACGTGAGCCGCAGGTCACGGATTACCAATGTTGAGCGTATTTAATTCGCACAGATGAGTTATGTCAAGTGGTTGTGGAATGATGAATGTTTGTGTGATACGAGATTGTGTTGCTTGTGAGTAGGTGTTTTGTGGGTTTCTCTCGTATTATGGGTTCGTTGTAGTAATTTAAAGTTATGCCTAGTTAAATTATGGATATATTAAAGTTAGAAATTCAGAAGAAGAGGAAGGAACTCGAGGAAAAGAAATTGTTGGTAAGATGTCGTGTGACAAATTTTTATAACATTGCTGGTTGTCAGTATTTTTTTTAATGATAAATGTTTACATTTGCTTTTATAAGGCAGTTTGGTAAAGGGTTGGGGAGCAATAAAAGTAGTGATATGTATTTTTCGTTTCGACCTTGTAATACTTTAAGTGTAACCAGAAGGCTGTCGTGAAGTGGATAGGTCTTCGTTTCGCTTGTTGAAGTCGCGCCCGAGTTCCTTCATTATATAGAAGTGATACACGTATACTGGACGTAACATGTTTGATTCCATAATGTGCAGTTTTGTTTCAAGGGTTGCAAAGGCAGCGACAGAGTACTCATGTCTATGTTGCATGCATTCATATAGTTGTTCGCTGTTTTATGTCACAAATGGCTAGTTGCATTAATGTTCGCAGCATTTTAGTATTTTAAGGACTTACAAAAGATTTATTTCCCTTTTGTGCAGAACATTTAACATTCATGTTTAAAAGGTTAATGTACCTTGTATCGTTTAATATGTTACATGCTCGCCTAGCGTTGTAGAAATGGAGGACTTCATCATGATGTCATTACACATGTCAGCTCATGTTATTTACCGTCCCTTCATGTGACTAGTTGTGTTCTGGATCCGTATAAAGGACATCTTTGTTGATCAGTTGAGCATTGCATATTCATTTTTGTCTTTCTTTTAGCAACCATCCAAAAAATACTTCAAACGAGCCAAGTTGGTTGAAAAACATGAAGAAGAGTACTGGAAACAATATGGATCACAGGGTGATGAGATTCCATCTGATGTAGACAAACCTGCAACAGGTAATGTGATATTTCTGATTATTGATGTGTTGTAAATAAGTTGCAGATCTCTCATCTTAATTTTGTGCTGAGACCAGAAAATGTACCTGTTGAACTGCCTATAATTTTTTGACAATTGAAACCAGAAATATCACAAGTATTCTGGGCCCGATGGATGAACTTAGAACTGCATGTTGCATTATATGTAGGGGGTAGACACTAGTTCCCTTTCATTGTCTATGATAAAAGTAGTGTAGTTGTTTCACTCCTGCTTTGTGTTTGTGAAGGTTCCATGTTCGATTTTGAGCTGGGGGTGGATATCCAGATTAAACATTCCTGTGGTTTTCGTCAGTTCTTTCAAGTAAATGTTTATAAAGTGTCTTGAAATGGTTTGTCATCCACATTCTTCCTAATTGCTTGTTCATAATCATCTCCATATATAACCCACTCAGTTGAGAAATTATCTTCACAGAAATAGACAGAGAAACAAGGGACTATTCCAGCTGTGAGTTTGTTGTCAGTTGTGTTTCCCAAGTCGCATTTTCTGAAAAAGGAGTTATTTTTGTCTCACTTTACAAGAATTTGCATTGCCACATCTAGTGTTAATCTCATTATGGAGTTTCCACAGGAGTGGCATTTCAGTCTTTTTTCCTGTCTGCTGTGAAATGTGTTTATCACCATGAAATACTGACAGAACGTCCATCTAGCACTGACATTAAGTATGAGTGGGTCTTTATCTCTGCCTCCCCTATATGCATTCATGGCATGGACAGTGACAACTTTTTTTATTTTTTTAATTTGTAACTGAAGTCTGTAAATCAGGGAAAATTCTTACAGGTCTCTTCATATTGTGTACAATATGGAAATCATCTTCCTCCAGTTAGTCCCACTTTTGCTGAAAATGTCACACATAAATGGATATTTCACTGTGTTCGTAGACTAGAATGTCATCCTGTTGGATTATGTTTTTTTATATGACATCTGACGAGGATGGTGAAACTGTTGAGAATGATAATGTCCAGAAGGTAGAAAAATAGCTTCTTTGTCCATTTCTGGGCCCCTCTGGTAATGGAGTAAGCAGGGCTGTGAAGTCAGAGTTGTGGAGTCAGAGTCAGAGTTGGTAAAAATGTACCGACTTTGACTCTGACCTCGATATAAAATATTAACTAGATACTACCTACAATAACCATTAGACTTATACTTGAATATAGGTTATAAGTCTAAAAAGTGGCCTGATGATTCACGTGGTGGTGATGAAGTGTCTAATGATACCATTTAGCATTTTAGTAGATTTACCATTATTAATATATATATTGAGCTTTTGTGAAGGAGTCAAGAGTCAGAAGTTTCAAAATTGTGGAGTCGGAGTCAGAGGTTTTGTGTACCAAATCCACAGCCCTAGGAGTAAGAGTTTGTCATGCAGCTGGATTTTTACACTTACATTGTGTGCTGTTACAGTCTTTTACTGTGGCTGGTTTTGGAGAATTTCCACACACGGCACAGAAGTTATCCTCTGCTGATGAGAGTGCATATTCTTTGGTTTTTTTACATTTTGTCTTTCCACACTGTGTCTATCAAGTTACCCTTCCGCTAGTCTTTATGTCACCCTACTTGAGTTTAATTTTCTCTCAGAAATGCCTAGGCATTCCATTCCTATTTGGTCTACCAGTCCCACAGCATTTTGTTGTCCTGGCGGTATGTAAATTATCAAATAATGCTGGAAATGGGAAGATGTTTTCCACGTGTAGTTCGTGCCTCACATTTTCAAGACTTGCAGTTAAGTCTGGCTGTACCTGCAGGAGTAGCTGTCACTGAAGGAGTTCCCCCTTTCCTGTCATTGCCTAAATACACGGTCATGTTGTACATATGTCCCTGAGAATCACAAGGCTTGTAGTTTGTGATCCTGTACTGTTTGTGTTCATTCAGTATATGTTGTTTGAAAATGACTCTGCCGTTGAAGATAACAGTAATTTCATCAACAACTAACTGTTCGGTTGGGCTGTAATATTTAGCATATGAATCATCATGCTTGTCACATGTAGTTCTCATTTTCCACAGTTGGTCATACCTGTCATCTGTCTTGCCAGGTTAATTTTTGTTGTCACTAAAATGCAACAGTCTAAGTATGTGAAAGAATCTGTCCCATTTCATAGTGTTTCTGTAAAAGGCCATGTAAAACTGTTCGTGTGTGCACCAGTTATTGGTCAAAGTATCAATCTGATTGTGCCCCATTTGCTCAATAATAGCCAGGAATAAATAAGTATATATGTATATATACATATTTTTTTAATATTCATGTCAGGTAGCTGGGACTGTCCTTCATTCAGTGTGTCCAAATACTAGTGATAATATTTCTTTGAATTTCTAAAGACAAGAGCATGAGAAGGCTAAGTGGAGTTGAGTCTTTAGTAACACTGGGTGTGTCTGTTGTAACCCACTGGACCACTTGCAAACCTGTGGACTACAGGTGCAGAATTCTGTTTTGCCTTTTGTAAAGGAAATATCTTTTCCAGCAGTGAAGTGATATTTACTGTACAAAAGAAAATTGTTAGAATTATGGTTGGTGCAAGACCTAGAATTTCGTATAGAAGTCTGTTTAAGAAATAGAGATTTTATCAGTTCCATGCCAATATATTTTTTCATTAATGAACACTTCATTGTAAATAATCAAGAAAGTTTTCCAACAAATTCATCTGTGCACAGTATTAGTACAAGGAATAAGCATCAGCTTCATACACCAACCCTTGATGTTTTCAGAAAAGTGTGTTCTATGCTGGTATCAGAATTCTCAACAGTAGTCTGGCAATCCTTGAGAATGAAAAGGCACAACTTAAAGTAGCATTAAGAAGATTCTTAAATACACACTCCTTTTTACTCTGTAGATGGATTTTTTGTGTGTAAGGATGATCCATAATAGTGCATATTAAATCTTCGTAGGTTTTGAATTGTAATAATTTTGTAAATTTCTCATATTTTGTATATTTTGTATGTTTACGATCTATTCCACATCCTGCTGTCATTTTGACAAGCTTCTGGCTCCATGGCATGTGTGTGTGTGTGTGTGCGTGCGCGCACGCACGCGCGCGCACGCACACGCACGTCCATGTATGTATGTATGTGGAATAGTGTGTATTGTCAGTCCACTGTGTTCATTTTGTGTCAGGTCACTCACATAAGGAGAAGTGTTTTCATCTTCAGATGAATATGCATTAAGAATCAGTTTCTAGTGTCAGTTCTGTGATATCTTGTGCAGTAAGTTTTTGTCTTGTAGCCATACTAATGCACTTCAAAGCACCACAACTGTCCACAGAGCAAAACCAGCAGTATGTGAAAAATCTCTAATCATGACTCAACCATCAGCAGGCCTGGACTGATGTATTTTATTACTCTGGCAGGGAATGGACTGAATTGTTGGGTTGAAGGTAGACATACGTGTGAAACTACGATACACAGAAATCACGTACATATCCTTACAGCAGAATGAAGGAGGGAATTTGCCCTTGGTCCCATATTATACTAAGCAGTTCAACAAATGGCTGTTTGGGTTTCTTTCCTGGTACGCTGGTTTCAAGGAGTAAGAACTTACTCATCTTACTACCCAGATAAGCCCACATAAGCAATATCCTGATGAAACTGGGTGACGTACTCACGTACAGTTGGCTCCAAATTCTGTAGCACAGTGTACCCCATGTATACTAGTAGATATCTGAAATGACTAATTCCAGAAACTAAGTAAGAGTGAAAATTCACAATTTAAGAGTGGCCCTAAACTGTGCTATATAAAAATGGGCGGGTTTCATAATTTTGAACGTGTGTACATGGATTCTTTCAGAGTGTGTACTTGTTATTTGAAGTGTTCAGCTTTCAAAATGTGTGAAATAAAATCAATAATATCAGCAGGCACAGAAATAGGCATTTAAAATGAACAGAACCCAGGCCATCAGCAACAACATTGGGATTTAAATGCTGGGTGATAAAGTCTAAACCCAACATAAAATCAGCCACAATCAGTATCGAGTCTCCTACATTTAAACACCTAACACACTCTGGTATGCATTACGATCCATTCAAATTCTTGAAAATATGGCTGTATATTTTTAAAACTTGTGATTTTGTTATTATGTTGATTCTTTAGGACAATGTCACCATTGGTCCAAAATGGATTATTGATGCTTGTATTCCACAACCACAGCTCTACTGTTAAAAAAAAGGCATCAGGATTTCTGCGTCTGATATTAGTGATCAATTTTGACTACCAATTTTAATGTTTTGGTGCAGCAATCTTGTGTTTTTAACCTTGTATCATTTTAACTATAATTTGGTGTCCTACGGTGCTTGCATCTGGATCATCAAGACATCATGTGCTATTCATCACTAAAAGTCCAGTAATTGAGGTGACATTACTTCAACCAGAGCTGTGTCTAGCCACCTAGTGTTTTGTCGCTCAGTGTTTTTATGTTTTCCCCTGATGATGGTGCCTCAGAGCACCGAAACATGTCAGGTTGTAACTGATATATTTTACTAACATTCTTTTATTTGTAACTTGTGCATGAGTTGGTGTGATTATGTATAATTTTAGTAATAAAGTCAACCATTAATAGAATTCATTTGTGGTAGATAGTTAGGGAGTTACTGCCTTACTGCATTATGTTTGTTTATTTTTTGCAGGTGGGATTGCTGACAGTGATAGCTCTGATCATGCAACACTTCCAAGGCGAGATGTTATCAGGAGGCTTAGAGAAAGGGGTGAACCAGTCTTACTGTTTGGTGAGACAGAACTGGATGCTTTCAGGAGACTGAGACGTAGTGAAATCCTTGAACCAGAAGTGAACAAGGTAATGACACCTATACAAGACAAGAACGCTCTTACTTGAAGCAACTAATACCACATTACTGCATTAAGATTTTTTCTAGTTTAGTAACTTTGTCGGTTTAGAAAAGAACAAAGGTTGGAGTTTAGCCATTTCTGTGCTGAGATTTTTTGGCTTATTTAAAATGAAGTGTGAAATTACTGCACCTGAAAAAAATGGGATTTGCTGGTATGGTGCAGCAGTACATCAGCTTTGTATATACAAGAAAGCCTATGATTAGGTGAGGGAAGTATTGAATAATATCCCAACCGATTTTGGTATATCCGTGAAACTAGTTAGGCTAATTATAATGTGCACAAATGTGTACATCCACTTAACCATATTTTCCCCATAAGAAGTAAGGGCATCACAGTTTTGCTGGACACACTGTCATCACTCCCACTAACCCCCATTTTGTTTGAGACATCACAGTACATACTCTGAGTGTTAACATTTACCATGGTAAGCTTTCAAACAAACTCATGTATGCAGTATAGGTACAAGACATATATATGGTCTTCATGTGTCAAATTAATCTTTTCTTTATGTGTCATTTACAAGTTTGTCATGATAAAAAAGCATTCAAGTCAGTATGAAAAGCGTATCTAGTATCTCAGTCCTACTTTGTACAAGAATCTGCATTAATAAAATGTTCTCACTTGATATAAGAGTTATGTAAGAATAGTGACATCATCATGATTTAATTACATTTGCTCTGGCTGAAAATGGATATTTACTTTGCATTTATATCTACGTTTGTGTTTGAAACAGATATATCAGACCATGACATTTTGTGCATCCTTGTCTTCATAGTCCTATGACGGCTCTGTGGCATGGAAGTAAGTTCTTTTCTGTTTTATTCTACTCATGCATTTCATTTACTTATGACAGGGTCTTCGCAACGATTTCCAAGAGGCCTTGGAGAAAGTTGATCAGGCGTTTTTGGATGAGATTTTAGCTTCTCAAGCGCAAGATGCAGATGGCCGAACTTCGAATGATGTAAAAGTACAAGACGATGGCATTACATATGATGAGATTCAGAAAATGGCAGCAAACTTGGGAAAAGGAGATAGAGACTTGGATATGAATGTCATTACTCACTTTATCCAGGTAAAATATGAAATTTTGCTGATGAAGGCTGATGCTTTTTGAATCAATTTGAAATTCTGCTGTGTTGGTGCATATCAGATCAGAGAAGTACTTTCATGTGTAACAGGCATTGGTATTTATTTTCTTTTGTTGCTACAGTGTTTCATTGGTACAAGGTTTTGTTGATTTTTTCTGTCAGAGACCTGAATAATTAATTGTAAGAACAGAGGCTTAGTATTAAATTTTTAGTGAAATTGGATGAAAGTCCAACATTTGCAGAATGTTACAGCTAGTTTATGGAAAGGGAATAGGGACCAGAAGACAAGTTCTGCTTTCTGTTAAACAGTTGTGAGACGAGGGATGTTGCAGGTGTAGGTAGCAGAGGAACAGAACATAAGAAGAGGGACTGTGATATTGAGTTTGACTGAAGATGTACGAACATGAAAAAGTCTTTACTCTCCATTGTGAATTTGTACCTTCAGGTTTCGGAAAGTTTATGGTTATGACAAGTTCAGGTATTTGTCACGCCCGTAATAATAATATTCTGGGCAATACGAATGAGCCCGCTGTCCCATAGTCAGCAATAGATATAAAAAGAGTTAACAAATCTTAGTGATCTACAAGTAAGTTTCAAATAGTAACTCCTTTGTATTTCTGTGGATAGAGTCTGTTCGTATATATTTCACTCATAGTTGTCAGGAAATTTTCTGCTGCTACCATCATCATCATCATCGTCATAGTCATCGTAGCTTCTGTTCGTATAATTTTCACTTACCTCATAGTTGTTAGGAGATTTCCTGGTATTATCGTGTTTATAAATTTTAATTTATGCAAAACTGTTCCTTACAAAGGTCAGTTGAAACCAGTTCAGGGGAAGGCTAGTGAATACAGTCACAAGTGATCATATTGTTATGTGTGAGGTACATGCGAACAGTTGACCACAAGCTGTATTAAAGATGTGTTGGAGGAGGCATGAACATTGTACTGTGGTTAAATGTCGACATTCTAGGCGCAGAAGCTGTCCAAATAAAACAAAAAGGCTACCTTTCAGGACCCCCGCACCATCATTATTGCATCACATTGACCCAAGACCTTCATACCCCCATCAAGATGAAGTTTCTGATGTGTTCACAAGGGGTGTGATTGCCCCTCTCCATATGGCCTGCTGTCCAGGATATGCTGTGCTCCATGTGCTGGATGGTGTTGTATCAGTCTCCCACACAGCCCAGACCTTACACCATATGACTTTGCCAAGAAAGCACTAAAGGACCATAGATTTGGGTTGGATGTAGTTGTCAGGGTCACAGAAGTGCAGTGGTTCGAGCAGCAGCCATAGGAGCTTTACAGAAGGGACACATCAGGTGGTGTGTCAAAGGGATGTCTGCATCAATGTCTGTCAAGATGGTTCTTAACAGCCCGTACTCCTTGACTCAGAAAAATCCCCAAATTGTTTCATCTGAACAAGTTTTGTATGTTTTTTTGTGGTCTAACTCTATAACAAATTTTCCTTGGCCAGCATGATACTGAAAAGCAAGTATAAATTTTATTCAGTGCCATACTGTCTACAGAAAAATTCATGAAATTTGTGTACTTTTTTAAGAATTGCTAACACACAACATTATGGCTGTTTGGTAAATGTTACTGGTGTTACTTTAATCTCATAAGTTGACCCAGGCACTGTATTTGAGTTACTGATGGCAGATAATTAAAGGTATGTTGATGGGGTGGCCTCCAGTGTGCTTATGGTCACATCAGGTTTCATGAGATATCTAGTTTGAACAACACAGCAGACACATGCATGAATATGATAGCATGTGAGCTGGGCTTTCTTCACAACAAAAAAAGTAGACTAACTTATTAATCCTGGTTTTATACAATATTCTAATATGTAATGTTATTTTCTTACATAGTTCCTACTCAAGATGTGGGGTAACCAACTCAATAATCGATCTCCTGCAGAGAAGATGGGTGTGAGAGGCAAGTTGGCTTGTGCAACTTACACACAGACACAAGTGTATCTGAAGCCCTTGCTGAGAAAATTGAAAACAAAAACCCTACCAGAAGACATTTCAGATAGTCTGACAGAAATTACAAGATACATGCTGGACAGAGACTATATTCAGGTATGTGGAGCATCTATTTATGATTTGCATAAAGCTGGGTCACATGAAAAGAATTTTGTTATTGCATTGCCACTCCTTTATCCTTCAACCCCATTATTTGTAAGGTTCTTTGTCTGCTGCCTGACCCCACGGAGTCTTCTTCTAATAAACATAATCGGATTTGGTCCACGACTCATCTGCTGTTTGTTATGGTTTTATCCAGGGCTGCTCAAATCCCACAGTTTTCTTCGTTATTATGTACAAACAATTTTGATACGCATTGGTTGTAGTTTCAACTCCGAGCTCCAGCCAGAGGCTGGTGTCGCGTACTTGTGTTAACAGGCAAATACAATATAACCAAAGAAGCCTGTGACAGTACAAGTGCACTGGCTGCAATCGGTACTCTTGCTCCCACTCTCTACTTCAGTGTGGCCAAGTTTTGGACACTTCTGTACATTTACTGTGATATGTGTGTCTAATTTCACAAATATCCTATGAGCATTAGAAATTGATCTGTGTGAAACAGACTGATAATTAATAGATTGGTTTTATGGTAGTAATCATGGATTACCAGGTGACAACCAGAAGAACCTACAGTTGATCTTATTTACTAACAAGAGTGCCATAATTTTCCCCTTTTTTAACATTAAAATAAGAGCAGGGCAGTTACATAGTTTTTACAGTGCGCACATGAGTGAATGAAGGCATAGCTCCATGTTCATAACTTAGTACTAGATGCGGTGAGTGGTGGTCAGGTTTACACACCAGCCATTTAACCCCCTGCCAGGACCACACTACCGAATGGATAGGAGGCTGTGTGTACCCCAGGACCAATTGTAATATGAAAATAATCACAAAATAATGTTGAAGTGTTGTGATAATGGAATTTTAAAATATTTACCCTTCGACTTTCTGGAAGTGACGCAACTTGTTTAAATTGTGCTGCGGTGCGGAAACAAATTTTCATCTTCTACACATGTGTGTCCTGGATTTTTCACATATTGATGGTTGGTCATACCATTCTATGACACGATACTGATAAACAACAGTCCTTGTTGCAGGAGTGATACTGTCATGCCTTCTGCTGCTTCTGTATGGCTGACTGATAACAGCAAGCTGTGCGTATTTTTTTTAAATTGCACAGTTTAAGTTACCTGTTAAGGCTCGTCACTGAACCTGCCATGACTTAATGTCCCAACAGAGTAGGTTCTGGTAACAGTTCCCTCCAAAAACTACTGTGCTTGTTTATGTTGGCAAACACAGCCCATCTGCTCCCCCTTGACTCCTGGCTCACCCTCTGCTTTTTAACATGTGTTGATGTGTTGTGAAAACTGAACTGATTTAGTGAAACAGCCTACTGTTGCTGGTTCTGTTTTTCTTTTTGGTGTGGGAGGGACAGTCATGTTGTGTGATACATAATATACATTCTTGCCTTGATTGTGAATATTAACAAATGTATGTCAAATTTTAACTGTAATGGAGCATATTAAATTTGTAAAGAAAAGTCCAGTACTCAACAATAATGCAAATGTAGGTATCCGAAGTTCAAGAGTGATTGGCACACACCTAAGCTGTTCCTTTAACCGAGTTTGTAAATTGTATGGTTTATTCTACAATACATGTTTGAACTGGCCACCTTCAGCTAGGATAGACATTACAACTCATCCTCTGATCGAATGTATAACCTTACCAAGAACTGTGGTATCATTTATGCATCTTGCAACATCCAAAATTCTGGAAATTGCTTCATGACTTGTGTCTGCTACACATTAACCCTTTAAAGACGAAGCATATCTCTTGTATATAAGGACTCAGTGCATACTGCAATGTAAACACTCTCCACTTCGGTTATTAAAACCAATCTCTTGATGTTTTATAAGGCAAAAGTTGCTGTTTGTTCTGAGATCCGAACAAAACACATAAATGCAATGTGCGCACCATGTAGAATTTTTTAATGTTGAACCTGATGATTTGTAAAGTTACTGCTAGGCTTTAAAAGGTTAAACAAAATGGATAAGAATTTGAATTCAAGCTAAAGGTGGCCACTTCAAACATCTAGTATAAAATGAACTGTACAGTGTAAAAAGTTGTTAATGAAAATAGCCTAGTTATGTGCTGTGCAAATCATTCTTGAATTTCAAATACCTACAGTTCCCCAAGTGATGAGAATTGGGCCCATGGTCGTATGACATAGTGACTAGGAATGATGTCTGAACTAAGCTGCTGAAGTATTGACATAAAGGTCATGAAACATTCCATGCAGGGTTAAATATATTGGATACATACTTAAATACTGGATGAATAGAGGCGAACACACAGTTGACTAAAAATCCTTTTTACACAACAGTTTTTATTTTTTACTCGCAGGCTAGTGACGCATATCTACAAATGGCTATAGGTAATGCACCCTGGCCCATTGGTGTCACTATGGTGGGTATACACGCCCGAACAGGACGTGAGAAAATTTTCTCGAAAAATGTAGCACATGTGATGAATGACGAGACTCAGAGGAAGTACCTACAAGGTCTCAAGCGTCTCATGACAAAGTGCCAGCAGTATTTTCCAACGGACCCATCCAGATGTGTTGAGTATACACGAACAGAACTGTAGTCTTGACTGTCACAGTCCTACTTCTTTGGACATAATTCAGCAGACCTTATGGCAGCAGCCTCCACAGCATTCATTAAAGCATTTCTGTAAATAAGATTATTGATTATAACTTTATTTCATAATATATCAACTGCTGAAGTTATGTAGTAATGATCCATAAACAGATTTTCTGATATACCATGTGACATGTTTAAATATGTTTGCAAAAGTATGTGAATCACATTGCATATATCATATAATAAATATGTTTGAGAATTTGGCACCCAACCTATCTGCATAAATTATCTGGTACACTTCTGACCCACCTACATAATCTTCTCTCTTACTGTGTGTAACTCACCTCACTCCTCCACATTCCATTGCATGGACACCAGTGATGGTGGAGCCACCGGCTGAACAGACCTCATCCTTGAGTTGTGCCGGATGTTTACCTGTCTGCAGCACCATCTTTGCTGCACCCAATACAGTCTGAGCTGAGAACTGTGTTGCCATGGCTCGTGGAAGACCCATCTTGACTGCTCCATCTGACAGAGCTTCTATTATAATGTAGACCTGTTTGTAAAATATGGATTATAAGGAACTTGTTCCTGTGTTGTTTGTGTGCAACATGTCTCTTATACTAAGGGAAGAACACATTCAGTGTGTTTGAGAACAAGCTGCTGAGGAGAAAATATGGACCTAAGGGACGGGATCTAAGAAGAGGCTGGAGAAAACTGCATGATGAAGATGACTCATCTGGTTCAGGGTGAGTCCTGTGGAGGCCCGTTTTGAATAGACGAATGCTTGATTTCTATGATAGATGGGGAATTTCTCAACTAGCTGAGCAATGATTACTTTTCAAGGACTCTTTTCATGGAGTTAGTATAATGCCAGGGTTAAATAAAATTGTAGCTCTAGTAGAGTATGCACAAAGCGTTAATTAACAGCACAGATATACAATGAACAGTACTAACATGAGGACTGTACTGTAGTGTATTGATGTACTGGAGTTTTAGTTTTGTATCTGATGTTTTGTATTTGATGTTGACAGCAACTTGCTTGCATACACTGGTGGTTGCAGAATGTTCATCAATTCCTGTATTATTAGGTACCGAGTGAAAAATATCACTTGATGAATGTTCTAAGAGCATACATATTGTGTACCGTGACTTAATATTTATGACAGTTTTACATACATATTTTGAATAAATAAGGAATATAGTCTGGCAGTTGGCTACTGAAAAATGGTGCAGCTAATGTGGAAATGTTATATGCCAGTAAGAAAGCTGATGTAAATAAGCAAGATGTTCATTATTTTTTTAAAATTTTCCATTTCAGAAAAAAGGTTAAGTGTTACATTCAGATAAATAGTATCTGAAGCATGAAATGAGACAGTGGTGAAACATTGCAGAAAAGTGTTGGCAAGGGGACTTCAAGTGGCACAAAAGCATAGTGATAAATAATAATACAGGATTAATGAACATTTGTAGCCATAACAAACAGTACAAAAAGCTGTGACATTTGAGGTTCTCACAGTGATGATTTTGAAAATTATAGTTTTCTGGGATGTGACATTGTGTCATTGGTCAGCTGTAAGGGGAAAAAGTGGTTGATGCAGGTAGCAGATGGCCACCACTGTTGGGTTTGACCATCTGCTATCTGCATGAGCCATGCCTAGATAACATGCTTTTTTCCCACAGCTTGATGCCAGTATGAATTGACTGACTGGCTATCAGCTGTAAATGGACTTTGACTTGCATGTCTGCTTGATCCTGAACATGCAGGCACTGTGATCCTTCAAACCATTGGAACTACTCACCCTGTGACACAGTATCACATCCCAGAAGGCTGGCATCTTTGGTATGATCTTTGCAACATAACTTACGACAGTAGCAAAACGAATCTCACTGTAAGTTCGCCTCTTTCTGCACAACAAACTAGCCTCTGTACGTGCTATACTTACAAAAGCAGGCCCACAACCAGCCAGTGCCCCAGCTGCATTAATGAGATATTCTGGAACCATTTCACTAATTCCTACCACAGATAAAAGACTCCCTACCATAGTTAAATCTTCAGAAGTTGCATTGTGTCCACCAGCATATACTGAAACCAAAAACAAACTTGAAATTATATGTCAGTGGGTGAGAAATTCATAAAACAACCTTACAGATTGCAAATTTTTTATATCACCACAGGATTTTTGAGAATCTTTTTATGATCTAGTTCTCACCAGAGACACCAGCTCCCACCAGCATGGGAGTATTGGCCATAACTCTTATTACTCTGGCTCCAGTGATGACCTCACAGAGTTTCTGAAATGACATTCAGACATGAAAATAGCAAGACCATCTATACTGTAAACTCCATTCATGCAGAAGTACTTGTTACAATATGAAGTGTAGCTATTTCCTTGTTACACTATATAACTTTCCTTACTCAAACACTTGTTTATACTTCACCCTTCAACTGTTCATGACATGATGGAATGTGACACATTTGTGTACTGGCCAGTGTTGACTCAATTATAACAGCAAAGTACCTGTTCACCTGCTTTTTGTTTTTGAATAAACTGAACTAAACTAATGAAACTGCTTATGACTTGTGCATCTAGTTACAGCCCATTAACTCTTCCACCCCCGCCAGTGGAAACATTAGAACCGGTTTACTACCTACCTTATGCCACTGTGAATCATAAGAGTGCTGATGTAGGAAACTTTTTTTTGGCACCTGGGGGTGAGTAATCACAATTTCTTATATCTGGCTCAATAATTTAAAATTTTTTGAGTGCAGAAATCCAGATTTCTTCAGTTACAATATCAACTCTGTATCCCAGTTTGCTGTACCTTGAACTCTGCCACTGGTGGCAGCAGCACCACTTGCACTCTATAGCTACACCCCTGCTATAACCTAACCTAACCTAACCTGACCTAATGTGATGCAACAAAACCAAGCCAAATCTGACCTTGCCAATGACAATGATGTGACATGATTCGCACCCCAAACTGTATTTTGCACTGTAATGTTATCAAATCAGCAACAGAGCCCACCTGTTTTAACACTTCCAGAGTTGTACCAGCAAGTATAGACACAAACAGTTTAGTAGATATTGCCTGGGACAGGGTTGCCTTCATGTTTTCTACTGCTGAGTCCAGTATATGTGGCTTTACTGCTATGAAAACTATGTCAGAATGCTCCACAACAAATCCTGTCCACAGAAGATAAATGTTAAGGGCAGTACAGGTACAAAAATTAAATAAATATCTGTCCAAACACAACTATATTCTATTTATTACATAGAGCTACATGTTTCAACCTATCTCAGGTCATCCTCAGGTTCACAATTTATCTTTAAAACATACTGAGGTACTCTGCTCATATAATCCTTGCAAACCATTTTTGTTTGATGTATGGGCTCCTAGGGCTTTCCATGTGTCCAGATTCCTGTTTGAAGGAGCAGATACATAGAGCTGTGATGGCTTTAGCGTACCTGCAAATTGATAAATCATGAAATAACATCCTAAAATTATCCACTCTCTTTTGGCACATAGCATTCAGTATTTTGATACTACTTAAAGTAGGCAACACTTTTTAACATAACATAAGGAACTAACCTGCAAGGAAGTTTGTGAAAAAGCAAAACGAGTAAAGAAATAGACACCCACATGGGGGGGGGGGGGGGCTTGTGGTGCAGTGACTAGGCAGCAGAATGCAGGGGGTGGAAAAATGGATGCAAAATCTATATTTTAAATGTAAAGGATATGATTTTCTGCATTCAAGAAATTTTAAGTCATATATTATTTCAGTTTTTTAAAATCTGTAATTTCTGTTAGGGGTAGCCACTGAGATTACTTGCCTCATGTGCTAAAAAACCTACCTGTGCCACCAACACCAAAACCAAATCTCAAAATGAGTTAAACTCTTGCAGGGTGATGCACCATGACTCAGACAATACACTACATACTGAAACTGCAACATTTAAGTAAGGGCATATCGGGTGCATGAAATTTGTAACATGTATTCAGTGCAACAGCTTCATCTAGTATGTTTCAGACTGCATAAGTACTGTACTGACTGTGGAGTTTGCAGTTGACCTTAGAGTGGTTTACACTGGGGAAAGCTAACTGTCCCTTGTTTGTGATCAGTAAACCACTACTCATGCTGTGCAGGTCAACGGTATTCTCTTGAGTATAGGACAGTACATGTAGCAAAGTCTTCCTCGAGAAGCTGACAGCCACTCAGCTGATGAAAAAAATTCGCTGCCATTTATGGAATCTGAGGTCTCATTATGATGGTTGCAACAGCCCATGACTCTAATCTATCTGATGCCATAAACAGACTCCAGACCCTCAGACTCTAATTGTTAATATCAGTTTATATAGTATCCTCACAGGTCTCTGAAAGGATCTCTTCCTTTCAAATTTTTATCTCGTATCTACTCTATCCGAGTAACATTGGAGTTCTTTATGGTGAAAGTTTATTAGACCACTTGATTATTCCCTGTAATGAATACCCACATCCTCTTACTTGACATGTCTGCTTATGCAATAGAGTTGTGTCTACCTTCAATACCTTGAGGTTGTCATCCATCTGCAGTCCACACACGTCATACATAAGATGCACAAACTATGAGAATTAAATGATGTGGCAGCCAGAGTTTGGAATAAACAACAACAGCATGAGTGCTAATCCATGGATTAGGGAACTGTATCACACGGAAATGTCAGGAAGATTAGTTTCAGCCAAATTTCAAACATATGCATTGACAAGCATTTCATTATGACCAGCATAATATACCAACTGAACAGACTGCACCATGGACAGAAATGTAATGTACTGAAGACTTGAATGTCCCACACTAGTAATTATGGAAACTTTGATACACAGGACATCCAGTTGATCAAGAACAGACGGTACCAGCTACCATAACGCTTTGACACCATAGTACATAATGGTCCTTATCCCATAACAAAACGAGTTCAGAATATAGGGGCCCCTTAGTGTTGGTGAAATTTATACCAACACTGCCATTTTCAATACAGTATATTGTTCGGATATCACATTATATACAAATAATATTATAACAATATTACTTGTTATCAAAAGCAATATATATCAACGAAAGTGAAAGCAATCTACTTCAATGAAAATTACACCGTAACTATATTTGTTCTTATATATCAGAATTACCAACACCAAGTGGCTCCCGTGTTCGGGGCTACAACGGCCATATTTCCAGTTTCACTTTTCAATTCATCGTGAAGCTGCTTCACTACCTGCGTTTATCATTCCTTCACCAAGTGCTTTAGCCATATTTCCCGCTCCTATAAATCCAATGTTGACAGAGACTTGTACGTGACACTTCTGTTCCATCTTCCAAACAATACAGAAATGCAAGTCTAATGTTATTTAAATGGTCTAGAGTTGCATTATTGACACCAAAATGTATGCACAAATTCAGCAATTTGACAGCAACCTCGGTCACAATATTTCCACATGATCAAAGAGTATTTATTCCTGGCCGGGACTCAGCGGGATTAATGTTAAAGACGTGACATCTACAGTCCCGGTTTAGTTACTCAATAGAGCAGACTGGCTTCGTTTGCTCAATTGAATACAGGTCCATGACATTAGGCAGTAAAATCCAGGGTCCAAATTGTAGCTCCGAAGATCCATCGAGGGGGAAAAAAGGACAAAATTGCCCCCTCCCCAAAAAGGGAGTGAACGTATGATCGCGTACTCCATCATAGGCCCTATGCCAAGCCACACAGGATTGGCACTTAAAGTGAAGTACAAAGGTATGCAAACGTATTAGTAGATCAAATTAGTAAAATTCAAATTAGATAATAATATAATATTTTTTGTAAGACAGTTTATGGAGTGGCCTTTAGCGAATACGATTTTCCATTGTTTACGGCATTGCTGACAGAAAGGGATGTTTAATTCACAATGCAAGCAAGGTCAGATGTTTGGGACATATTAATGGACAGTCATATTTGCAGACTGGCGAAAAGCAATATGCTTCTAGGAAGGTCAAGGTTCATCTGGTGAAAGAATTTCAAACGCGAACACATTTATTTTGGGGGTGATTTTGTTGTAACGGTTTATCTTGCAATTACAAATTCTCTGGTCAAATTACGATTTCTGTAGTATAGAAATCTACGATTTTTAGTCCACAAGAATAGATTCAATCATACCAATTACATCTTCTTGTCGACGTAAAATGAGATAGGTAACTGCACGAAGCGAAAATAATACGTCATTTATTTTGTATACCAACGCTACTTTTGAGTTCATCTATAGGTGCTAGATTTTCTAGTTCCGTAGGTCTGCGGGCAGATGGCGGCTCGGTAATCGCAGTGATGGGTGTTGCATGTATACCCCGACGTGATGACGTCATTTTCGTGCATACAGTAGTTTTCGTGTTTAAACCTGGGATGGGTGTTGTACGGTGATACTGATGTTGACCGTTTGTGAAACGTTTTTAAATGTTGTATTAGTGAAGTGAGTGGAATTAATTATAATGTGTAGTGTTATGCGTTTTTGAGACGTCATGTTTCGTTGTATTCCAATTTTTAAAGGTTGTAATCGTCAGGTTGAATATGTTGACAAGCGTCACTGTTCGCTACCGACTGTTCCCGAAGACATCTTGAGATATTCGCGAAGTCTGGAAGAACTCTTACTGGATGCTAATCATATTCGAGACCTTCCAAAGGTATTGTTGATTTTACATTTGATATGTATTGGTAACGCTGTCGAATTATAAACAAGTTGATGCGTAATTTACAACGGCAGCCTTGTGTAACTTTCCGTATAAGTTTTGCAGCTGCATAACGTCTGCATAGAGTAAATGTCATTTGTGTAATTCAGGGCATTGTATCTATATTAATTTTTGTTTTCACCAGTTTTTCCTGTCTTTCAGAACTTTTTCCGTTTACATCGTTTAAGAAGACTGGGATTGAGTGATAATGAAATTCATCGTTTACCACCGGACATCCAGAATTTTGAAAATTTGGTGGAGTTGGATGTATCAAGAAATGGTAAGCGAGGATGTCGTAATTATGACATTTAAATGGAAATGTATATTTAAGTGTGCTCTGTAATTTTGTACGATTCGTAGGAATGTTTCAAATTACTCGTTACAGGTTGTAGAAATTGTAATACAACAGAAGGGAAAGAACATAGTTGTACAGTTCGCATCATAAAGTTTCTCCTTGTGTTGTATGGAACTCATGGGTAACAGTAATAGTGTTCAGGCCTTCACAGAGTGCTGTATTATCGTGACACAGTGCCTGCAAATATGACATGATTGAAAGTGTGGAGATAGATGAACATGTTTCCAAAAGTTGAAATGGAACTCAAAGCAAAACTACAAGGGACAGATCTGAATGGGAATGTGCCACTCTAGGGTACACAAAATATATTAGTAACAGGAATGAAGATTTTTGTGCTTTCACTTACAAGATAATACACCACACTCAGTAGCATGTAGTTACAGCAAGAATATTCAGTTTAATACATGCATACTGTGGCAAATGGAAGAAGCTTGTATTCTGCATGTGTGAGTTTTACAACTTCTTATGTAACTGCTCCAGAAATAGACAAAATTCGTTGCTCTATGAAGCATTTTAACCCGTGAACTAATACCACCATATGTTGGTGAAGTTGTTTCCCCTGAGGATGGCCACATGATGGTTGAAATATGTTAGGATGTGTTAATGGTTTTATTCAGCAGGTGAATAGTGATGTTGTGTGTCGTGGTTCATTTATTTTGCTGATAGACAAATGTAAGTTGAACCCGTCAAGAAGCCAAAGTAGTGCCAGTTGCTGTTAGAACATTTTTTTAATGCTGAACTGAGTACTGCAGTGGGGGGCCGTCACCATTGCTGTGCAGCAGTGGATGTCATCCGTTCTACAGTGCTCAGTTTTCATACGAAGTAAATAGTGACTGAAGAATGTTGGATAATATTTTGTACACATTTGGTAACAGTGATATGACATTATAATCACTACAGTCTGTTTTATCACCCCTGTAAGCAGGGCTGTGGAGTCAGAGTCAGAAGGAATTCTGGGTGGAGTTGGAGTCAGTCAAAATGTACCGGCTTGGACCTCAATGTAAAATCTTAAATAGGTACTAGCTACAATAACCATTAAACTTATAATTAAATATAGGTTGGAAGTGTAAAAGTAGCCTGATAATTCACGTGGGGTGATGAAATGTCTTATGATACCATGTATCATTTTAGTAGGTTTATGATTATTAATACATACTGAGCTTTTATGAAGGAGTCAGGTTAAGATAGTTAAAAATTGAGGAGTCAGAGTTGGAGTTGGAGGTTTTGTGTACCGACTCCATAGCTGTTCTTGTAAGTAGCACAATAATTAACATTTACTGCTGAGACATTTTAAAATTGGAAGGGTATAGGTCTGGTGAATATGGGGACCATTATCTCCTGCTTCATATTCTGCCCCAGAAACACTGTCTAAACGGCGTATAGCACAGTTTTCTGTGTGAGCTTTTACATTGTTTTGCTGAGAAATGTCATAGTTCCTCAAGTAACTGGACTGGTAATCAGATAGTGGTTTTGGAATGTAACATATTCTGAGAGGTATTAGTCCCCTGATACTGATCAATGTTTTGTTGCTAAAACAGATCATGCACCACATGAAGGTACCAAATTGCAAAATTCAGCATTGTGGAGTCCTGTACCACAGTTGTCTTATTTGGATGTACATGCAGCAGTCTCATTGTAATTTGTACTGGTGACACAGACATGTTTATTTGCTGTGCACATCACACCGGTGATTTTCAGGGAGGTATCTCCATTCTTTCACCAGTTTCGTCTGATTTTTTCCTCAGTTTGTCTGCATGTTGTTTTCCTGTCTAGAATTGAACTCATTGCTTGAAACCTTTTCTTGTATTTTAAAATTATTGTTGTGCTTGGAAAATGTGCATCAGGGAACTTGCGCGTGCGCGCGCGCGCGCGCACACACACACACACACACACACACACACACACATATTTGCTCCGACCTGTTTTGACACAGAGTAAGTACACATTTTTGGTATAAGTTTTCAGGTTTTTGGTGGCTTTAGATTAAAAGACAATTTTTTGGGGGGTTTTTTGCACTGTGTAGTGGTTTAATGTTCTGACATTTCTGTGGACCGTAGCGTCTTAATCTGAACTTTTTCGGCTGTGTAGGACAGTTTGAGGATGTTTGGCCAATTACGGCTGCACAGGGAGAGAGGAGTTGATAGGAATGTCCCAAGCCAATGGGGGTTACCATTTCAAGGACCGTACTGCATAGCGTAGAAACCAAAAGGAAGACCATTGACACTCTTGTCTTTCTCAGCAACCATGTTATGACAGCTGGAGCGTGATTGATTATTCAGCAGTGAGTTGGCACAGATTTCATACATATATGCCCACCAAGTGACATTATTCCTCTTCATCTTGAGCTCTTGGTCGTAGTACATGGCCGGTAGTATACGAAGAGAACGAGTGCACATAAGTTAGGCTCAGACTGCTTAAAGTAAGTGCATGCATTTACCAGAATGGGCTCATGTTTCTGATCCAGGACATTTAATATAATATTGTTCCTGTTTGGAAATGGCGTGCATTGTGTAGAACAGCATACGCCAAGGCCTTGGTTTTAGGCCTGTGTTTGTTTTATGTCATTTTGCTTTAAAGCCCCTAACCAATTTACACAGCTTCCTAATTTACACCCCATTTTTGGTTTAACACTCTTCTGCTGGTTTATTTCCGTTTATTGTAGTTTTTTTTTTCATACGGGAATATTATTTTTGCTTTTTGATCTGCGCACAGTTTTTGAGGAACACAACTAGGGCCGAAAACAAGGCCTTGTCGTAATGTTGCAAGCAAATATTGGCAGACTATACCTGGTGTTATTGCTGCTGATTATCTTAACCTTTTAATGCCTAGTGATAACTTTACATACTATCAGGTTTAAGATTAAAAAATTCTATGTGGTGCCCATGTTGTGTTCGCATGTTTTGTACAGATCTCAGAACAAACAACAACGTTTGCCGTATACCACATTAAAAGACTGTTTCTTAATAACCCAGAATAAGAATGTTTACTGCACAGTACGGACTGAGTCCTTATATAAAACACACACGTTTTGTCTTTAAAGGGTTAATAGTGAAGCATAAAATGACTGTTATTGAATGTCGTGTAAGAGGCAAGTTCCCACATTGATATTCATGACCACTCATTTATGAGCATTTTACAGATTGCAAACCAGTGTGTTATTGAAATCATAGAAACTTACATCACAGAATTTCTGTTGGTGTTAATTCTAGATGGATGTTTCTGTCATAATACCAGATAAGAAAACTGGCTGTAGTGCAAAAGCTTATTAAGTATGGATCCTCAAATTGTATTGCATGTTACCTTGTAATATTTGGATCTGAGAGAACCTGCTCACCAGCTTGTTTCTTTCCGAACAAATAGACAGTAAGAAGACAGAAACAAAGGAATGAACTGCTATGTACTTTAGTGTGGTTGTTTTTCTTAATGCGGTTTACCTAAGAGCTTGTCTGAGATGTTTAAACCATTTGATTGATTTATGGGCAGTAAAATCTGTGTAATTATGGGACTGTTGACTATAAAAAATCAAAACAAGCATAGTCTGACTATGGAACCTGAAATAGACTACCCTCTTGCTTGATAATGACCTTCACTGATATGATTGTATTGCCATGGCATGGTTATTGCAGCTTCATTTGTGGAAGTGGGTTAGGATAATGGTATGAGAGAGTGCATATTACGTGCCATACCATTTACGCATGCTTAAAACCTTTCAGATGCGATTTACGTTTGCAGATATCCCCAGATTTTGAAAATAAATGCTACATTTTGAATGTTTCCACTACATTGTCTTTATTTATGGAACGTAAGATTGATTAATGATTTTATTCTGAGCTAAATATGTTATCTTTTGGAAAGTATAGTGGTCATCCTGATCACTTCCTTGAAGTACAACGTATCATAAACATGGGTTTGCTCAGCTGTGAGAAGCCTGTAACTGCTTCAGTATTAGTTGCAAGATGTGATGATATGAGTGATGGCATTGAGCAGCTTTACAGTATAGTGACAGAGCCAGTATGGACAAATTCCTTCTCAGGCTCAAAGTAGAAGTGAAAGTGCTTGTGTAAAGGAAACCAGCAGTTTTCACTTTCGGAACTTGTAAATTTTAACTATGAATATATATTGATATACAGTATAACTCCAATTGTCTGGATTAATTGGGACTGCGATCCATCTGGATATGCAGAAAATCCAGATAATTTGATTTCTCTTTGAAAACAGGCCACATTGGCAGTTTAAAGTGGAAAAAAATTTCTACAAACAGCTGTGTTTAGGCTGTGTATTTATTTATGTACAAATAAAACATTAATACATTTGGAATTAGGGAATTCCTTATCTAATTTTGGAACCCCTTTGGCTGTTAGTATTTACAGCATGTAACTGCGTCTAAACCTTCCGAATGTGCCTGATTTGAAGTTCTAGACAGCCATATCACTGTAGAGTGCTTTACATGATCTGATAACCGGTAATTTCAAGGCAGATTAGTTTTGTACATCTCCCGACATTGTTACCTGAAGGACCAAGCTGATCCAGATAATTGGCGATACGAATAACCAGCGTCCGGATAGTTGGAGTTATACTGTACTCTTCTATGCTGTGCTGTACTGTACTTCCGTAACTGTTTTATAGCTTTCCTTGGAAGCCCTTCTGAATACCAAGAAATAAGTTGATGGCATTTGGTTTATTTACATAACTAAATATGCGTGGTGTGTTCAAGTGAATTAGTATTATATATTATTGTGTCTTACCAGTATTCCACATTTCACTGCTTATTTATTTACAAAACTAGCAGTTATTTGTAAGGCAGCATGGTGTCTGTCAGGTGATGTGGTGATCATTGTCGATTGTGTCTACGCATAAACAACCTTTGACATGTTGCGAGCACCACGTGTCACAGAGGCACATGATTTTTATTTTAGTCCAAGGTTGTCAAACTGGAGACGATCTTTGTGGTTTTTCTCGTTGTGCAGATCATACTTGACTAGACTTGTTTGCCAGGTGGCTGTTGTGGCACCTAGCATTTTCCACAGAAGTCTTAATTGTTTTTAGCTCTTGCTTGCTTTTTTCTCTCTCTGTTTGAATGCATGCTTGATGTTGGTTGCACCATGGGTTTATTTGTCAGTTGGAGTCACATGTATGACGATTGGTTGATTGACATTTTATTTGCATTGTGGGGCCGGCCAGATACATGCGGGTACCCTGGGCAGGCTAATAATTTGGTGTCCCTTCAAACTGATCTTCTTTAAATTTTTTTTGGCCTAAGATGGGTCTAGCGCATCTTTTGGAAGGAGTGTGCCCAAATTGTGGCCAGTTTTTAGAGCAGTTATTATGTGTGCGGAAGCATGAGTTCACTGCCGCCACATTTTCAGTTATTCCAGCGATGTATTAGCGCCCCTCGTAGGTTGGTGTCCGGGGCAGCTGGCCAGCTAGCGCACTCATTAGTATGGCCGTGTTGCATTGCCATTACATGGGATTACATCCTGCTGACTGAAGATGCACATCAATCCATTTGAATCACTTGTGCAACCTGATGATGCGGTTGGTTCTTAAAGTCTTGGGCTGGCTGGCTCATCCAAAGAATGTGTGATGATTGCATATGTGAAAGTTTATTAGAATTTTCTGTTCTGGTTCAGTGACTTGGAGATGCATGATTGATTACTTCTGGTATTATAGAAGTTTTCAGTATTAAGTTTTTTATAATTCTGTTAATCCTCTTATGTTTGTGGTGCTTCATGATGGATCTTTGTTTTTTATTTTAGTCCCACCCCCTCCCCATTTTTATTGAAGTGGTGATGTTATGTCTTTGAATGTGATGTTGTTTCATATTACTAGACTGTATTAAGGTGCTGAGTTCGTGTTCTTACGAGTCCTTGAGATTTTATTAAGGCTTTGACTTCGTGTTCATATGAGTCATTGCCAACTTATAATTCATATTATTGACATTCAACACTATAGAGTCCATGATGATGGGAAAGTACTTTTAAATAAAACAGCAGTGAGTGTTGTGGATAATTTTTGTTACCCAGCTTTATTCCTAAGGGCACCCAGGCAAGTCCTCCGTTTATCAGGAATATTCAGCGTGTGTCAGTGTTGAGTTTCTGAGTTTTGGAACCTAACTTATTTTGACGCAGGATTTGTTGCAGAAACAGAATGATGGTCAGGGTTTTGTAGGAAGTGGTGGGAATTTTGTGTGGGTTTTCCCAAAATCTCCAGTGTGTTGAAAGTCCAGTTGAAACCCCAGTCTTTGTAAAGAGACTGATAATGTGGTCAAAGAATTTGCAGTAGTGACAACAGCCATCCATTGTCAGCCATACACTTTGTTCTGTTCTTCGAAGTTCAAAAAACAACCTGACCTCATCATTGGATGTACTGACTTATAGGAATTATTTAGTGTTGAAAAATCTATAATTGCAACTTCTGATTACAGTGTTGGATTTTAAGTTTGACAGTTGATTGAACATGGTACTGTGTTACTCATCCTGTGTAGTCATTCAGTGCACAGTGGCAATTGCCTGTGTGTTCCTATATGTGCCACCAGATTTAACACAAAAAGCTCTGCATTTTACCCGCAGAGTGCGTTTGTGGGTTTTGCATAATTTGCATTGTAAACAATGATTGTTTCCCCATGCAGTAGTACTGATTCTTCTTAGATAAGTCATCTGTGTCTCAGGCTTTGAGTCACTGGCTTCTGTCTGCAGAAGCGTAAGTTCAGTTTGAGGGAAGTTCTTGTGGGATTTTTGGTGGATAGATTGGTGCTTGGACAAGTTTTTCTTCAAGCATTTCTGTTTACGCCAGTCATTTTGTCATTCTGTCAATGCCCATTGCTCATATTCATATACCAGGGGCACTGTATGGTTTAGATATGTTTTGCTAATTAAACCATAAATGCTTCTGTTTTTTGTGAAGCAGGAAGACAGTTTTCACGTGGGTGTGCGCTCGTGACTTCCTTTTAAAAGAAATTCGTTATGAAAGGGATTAAAAGCCTTTTTGTACGCAGTTGTGGAAAATGGACGTAGTGTATATGCGGCATTTAAAAATACATACCGACGATGGATGTCATGTAAGATGCGGTTCATTCGGTGTGCCATACGTACTCAGGTCTGCTTCTCACTATTGGGCTAGACAGGCACGCATGTAGACGTTTCTTTTTCTGTCCAAATGTATGGACATTGGCAAGTAGAAGTAAGGTGTATTTCTGGAGCCCTGATGATAGAAGATAAGCATGTCTGTAACATACGTGTCATTTTACGCTGTTTTAAATATGCTGTGTTGTAGCGTAACAGAGGGACGCTATCTCATGTCTCCTTGCAGTGTAATGTCAGGATTGCTGTTCACAGTTTCACGTTGTGCGATATGTGTCTATGTGTGTAGTATGCCGCTTTTTACATTTGTATCTGTACTAAATAAACATGAAGACCAAAGAGGGATGCTCTAACGCCCTGTGACCTGCGTCCCACCTGGCTGGAATGTGACAGAGGGGTAGGATGTCCTGGTAAAGAGTTTAAAGGGAACTCATCCGAGTGCGAGGCAGACAGGCGTGCTGCTCTGCACAGTTCGCTGCCTCTGTGTCGCCTCTGTCAGGGTTAGGAATAGATAGGCTACCCCAGGATTTAACAGCTTTTTATACAATCTCAGATTTCGTAAACCATCTTGGGATATTTTCCTTAGCATCGCAAACCAGGCATTTCCATTATACCTTGTGAGATATACAGTTAGGGTTCTGAATGTTACGATGCTGTAACCACAAGTTTTCTGTTACAGTTACAAACTAGACAGTGGATTCATCTCCCAAACAATCAACCTTGCCTGTGGTACGTGCCTGTCGGCTGTTGTAAGTCGTACTTTAAACTGCGCGTAAAGTGTAGCATTTGTCGAAACGTTCTGCCGTTTAAAAAGAAAATGACAGCGTTACGTAACACAACGCGCGCGTCCTTGTATTATTGAGTAGGTTAATACGTACATGTGTTGAAACGTGAAGGGATACGTATGTGATGTATGCTGATGTGTTTAGTTAATGTGTTTGTACGTACAAGGAATGAGCACAGACATCAAAGAGACGTACTAAACAGCAAGAAACACGTTTGAAACGTGTGTACGCACGTCATTTGTTCCCCTTTGGAAAATGAAGGTAACTCCCGAGACAGCAGTAGACGTGCGATGCAGCTGTATATGACAGTTTTTGCCTAGTTTTGACGGGTACGACGCATCACGTACCAAGATTCAAGGTCTCGGGTTCTGTAGCTTTAACCTTTTAAAGCCTAGCGGTAACTTTACGTACCGCCATGTTTAACATTAAAAAATTCTACGTGGTGCCCACATTGCGTTTATGCGTTTTGCATGAATCTCTGAACAAACAGCGACTTTTGCGTTATAAAACATTAAGAGATCGGTTTTTATAACCGAAGTGGAGAGTGTTTACAGCGCGGTACGCACTGAGTCCTTATATAAAACAGATACGCTTCGTCTTTAAAGGGTTAATTTGGAACTTTTCTTTTACATATGCTGAATGATTAGACAAAATTAGGTAACAAGTTTCCTTCTTCCTGATTCAGGGTTGTACGTTACACGAGTGATGAGCAATACAGTTGTATATAACGGGCGTGAATCATCCGTGTTTTCACTGCGGCCTGCCTTATTTCGCGTATAGATGATTTCATCGCGCCTCTCGCTAAAGCGCGATCCTTTTAAATTACATAACCAGTATTTGTGCAAGCCTGTTTGTACGTTTAATCGTGACTGCCCTGTAAACTGCGGTCTTACTTCGAATTTTAAGACGCCCTTTAATTTAAGACGTACCCCACTTTTAGAAAGGGATTTTCAAGAAAAAAAAATTCTTGCGATCAAATAAGTTTTTAAAATTTCCTACTGTTTTAACGAGGCCACTTGTTCGACAAAAATGATGTTTTAGAGACTTTGGAAGAGTGGAAAACAATGCTTCGAATTTAAGGCGCATGCTAAATTTCAGTTTTTAAAAATGTGAAAAAAAAGATGCGTCTTAAATTGGAAGTAATGTGGTGTATTTCATTCGTGCGTATGGAAATAAGCATAACAGATTATGTAGGATGTGACCGAATAGTTTCTACAAACTCTCAGGCGTTTAGGATAACAAGGGAGAGCAATTTGAGATGGGGAACGTGGTAGGAAACGTCTGCTTCCTACCGAAATCGGCGTCGGTACTGCGGGTGGGCAAGCAGACAACCCGCGCATGTATCTCCAGCGCGATGGTGCTCCCAGCTTATTTTTGCGCATGCTATGAAAAATCATTTGGACCCAGAATTTCATGATTGCTTGATTAATTGGGAGGAGGGGGGCATCGCCTGGCCACCACGGTGTCCTGACCTGGACCCGCTTGACGCCTTCTTTTTGGGGTCACCTCATGAGTGTTATTTCTGACCACCTACGGAAACAGAGAGGATCTGCTAGCTAGCTGTCACTGTGCAGGACAGACCATGGATCTTTGATAGGGCGCGTCAGAACATGGCACAGTGCTGCAGTGCCTGCATGGAGCCAGTGGGCGTCACTTCGATCAGCTTTTGTGAATGAATTGGAAATAATTTCTTTCCAGTGGTGCAACAGCCGCTAGTTGTCCAGTACCTCCTCATTATCGGACTTAACGATTACACTCAGACACACCACACTGGGTAGGACTTCTCTGGGCGAGTGATCAGCTCGAGGTAGATTCCTCTACCTGACAACACACAACACTTACAAGAGACAGACATCTATGCCCCCAGCGGGTTTCGAACCCATAATCCCAGCAAGCGCTCGGCCACAGACCCACGTCTTAGACCGCGCGGCCACTGGGATCAGCAGATGGAAATAATATCATTAAAAATTCTACACACCGTGTACAACCAACGAACATTTATCAAAACGAAATGAAAAATTAAGAAGGGGGGAAGGGGAGGGCGCTGATCTTCGAAGTCACCATTCGCAATTTGCCTGCCTTACCAGCTGCACTACGGGCGCCGATTTCGGTATGAAGGAGACGTTTCCGACCACATGCTCCCTATCTCAGATTACTCCCCTTCAATCCCCGTACAGGCCTTGAGAGTTTGTAAAAACTACACTCTGTATACTGGTACTGCGCTACAAGCCGGAAGGTTGCGGGTTAGATTCCCGATGGTGTCGTTCGAATTTTTCAATGACATAATCCTTCCGGCCGCATTCTAGCCCTGGGGTCGACTCAGCGTCTAACAGAAAAGAGTACCAGGAATATTTCCTGGGGGAGGGGGGGGGGGGCTTACGGAGCCCTCCGCCCCGGGCTGACAACCTTACCACTTTCATGTGCTGATTGTCTAGAAATCTGGGAGCCTCAATGTCCTGGAACCCTCTGGGCATGTGAAGGCCTGTAATGGAATAGATTTACCTTACACTGTGTGTGCTAAGTCATGTGACTTGGAGCCTGCCATTTGCTGGAAGGGACAAAGTGACAAAGTGCAGCTTCATCTGCTTTCCTCATAGTGTGCGCCCGCGGTATGTACGCCGTGCCACAAGATGCCCCCTCTGGGGCGTGAGTATGACCACTCGCCTCCAACAAGTGTTGAAGTTGACGATGTCTGGGCCCATGCCTCTACTGTCCCATATGTTTAATGCTTTGATATTTAACCTTTTAAAGCCTAGCGGTAACTTTACGTACCACCAGGTTTAACATTAAAAAATTCTACGTGGTGCCCACATTGCGTTTATGTGTTTTGTACGAATCTCAGAACAAACAGCAACTTTTGCCATATAAAACATTAAGAGACTGGTTTTTATAACCGAAGCGGAGAGTGTTTACAGCGCGGTACGCACTGAGTCCTTATATAAAACAGATACGCATCGTCTTTAAAGGGTTAATTAAGCTTGAGAGTTGTGATAGTGCAGTCAGTGTAGTGGCCAGGCTACGAGCTGGACGATCGAGGAATTGTGGTTCGATTCACGGAAGGGACAGGATTTGTCTGTTGTCCACGTGGGTTACACCAGCTCGGGATTCCACACAGCTGTGTGTTCAGTGGACATTGGGGGCTTCCTTTGAACGCCGAGGTAAAGAATAAATGGAGCTGTACCTCCACTACCGCTTACGTCTTCACACCAGCTCGAGATTCCACACAGCTGTCTGTTCAGTGGATACTGGGAGCTTCCCTGGAACGCCGAGGTAAAGAATACGTGGAGCTGTACCTCCATTACCGCGTGCGTCTTCACGATGTGAGGGTTAGTTAAGCACAGGGATAGCTTTGCCTTTTACCAATATGACAGTAGCACTTAATGCAGGCGCGTGACGTTTTGTGTGTTTATAGATCTTCGAAAATGTGGAACAAGCTGTTCGCGCGAAATGGAACCAATTAACGGCAACGCGTGCGTTCCTTTATATGGCGAACTTATAAACGTGCCTGCACTTTCTGGTGTTTATGCTAACAGTTATCTACATAGTGACCGTATATGCCAAACCTTGGTTATACCAGATATGCGGAGGTTATTGGTGTAGAAGTAACGCAATAGGCCTGTACCGGGATTTTTTTTAACGTCGCATTGAGTACGGTAGAGCGGGGACCGTCATCGGTCGCTGTTCAGGAGTTCTTGTCGTCCGCTCCAAAACAACGACTTTCTGTTGAGTTTTGGCCTGTTTTGACGCTTTATGAAGGATACAAGCAGTGGCGTAGCCAGAAGGTTTGGGCCCGTATGTAAAGTTTACCAATGGGCCGCGTCGTACGGTTGAGGTACATGGTTACTTTTTATAAAGTTGTCGCGAATGGAGGTGGTTTTCAAATATAACACTTCGAATTTTTTACTCTTTCTTGTGCTAGTTTTTTAGTTTTATTTTTGTTTATGCAGTGCTACTTGTTTTTAGATCTCCATACTTTCCTGCAAAGAACAGCATTTCTATACAAATAAAGCGTTTGGCGAAGATGAACCGTGTTCGCGCAAAGTAAATCCTTGCCAGAACGCTCAGTACGGTGTAGCCGCTGACACTAGGACACGGACAGACGGACGTTGTCTCTACATAATACGTTTTTTTTTACTTCTTAAGAAAAGTCTAAAGTGAGAATATTAAAGAAGGAGAAAAGTGGAATATTCCTCGCTCAGGGTGATATAGCATTAAAGCTCCAGGTATATATTTGAACCTCGGCCATGTTGCCAGAAATTCCATTTTTTTTCTTGGCTCCTTCCATAGGCAAATAGCGGGGCAGGATCTTGAAGCAGGCCGTGGTGGCTTCCATACAATTTATCAGTGAGGGAAGAACACGTTTCTTGTCTGTGAATTGGATTCTGCATGTTAGGAGTTCTCAGCTGGTGTGCAAAGAGTATTTGACTAGAGAAATTAATATATAAAATTAAACATGATCGTTTAAATTTAAACAATACAACGATAAAGGTGTTCCTAAAACGCGCACGTATGAAGTTAGGAAAGGGAGGTGAGGTACGATGACATCTTCGCTAAACTATGGCGACACCGTTACGTGACGTTTTGAAGCCGTTGCAGATCAGGCCTCAAGAGCATTCGGCCTGTGGGTGGCTTCGGCCCACGGGGCCTCAGTGTGCGGCCCCGTGACAACTTTTGGAAATAATATTTATTTTTTGAAAACTGTAACTCTTTGAAAGTTGGACGTTAAATGTTGACGTTGACAGTGGATTTACGAACGGTGCTACGGTGAGTGTGAACGCCTGACGGTGTGGCTCACACCGTTCGAGAAATAGGAGAGCGCCATCCCCCTTATTCTCCGAGACTCATCTCTGCTGCCTTAAAAGTGATGCAGTGTGTGAATGGTAAATTGGGGTTTGGTTTTACGAGTTTGGGGGCATTTGTACTGATGGCACTCCGGCTCTGTGCGGAAGAAATGTTGGAGCAGGTACTGGTCTTGAAAAATTTATAGGGATACACGCGACGAAACTTTACTGCATTGTACATCTGTAGGTTTTGTATAGCGGAGTATTAAAATCTGGGGATGTAATGCCGGTGGTAGTTTCCTTTGTAAACCACCTCCGTTTTAGAAGACTAAAACTTAAGACATTTCGAGCCATTCTTGAAAAGGTAGACGCCGAGTACAGCCACTTAATCTCCCATACGGACGTGAGGTCGTCGAGTCTAGGAACAATGCCCCCAGCGTTTCGTTGCTTTGAACGACGAGGTAGCAGAAGTCCTAGAAAATGGGCCAGTAAAATTCCAGGGTCTTAAAAATGATTCCTGGAATCATACCCTCTTTTTGTTTTGTGATATTAGGGCACATCCCAGTGACCTCAGTGTTCAGCTTCAGGGAAAAGGTGCACGTGTGTGTTTTGTGATATTAGGGCACATCCCAGTGACCTCAGTGTTCAGCTTCAGGGAAAAGGTGAGGTTGTGTTTTAACTTTTTGCAGCAGTGAAAGCTTTCCGAATGATATTGGAACTTTGCAGAAGTCGGCTGCAGAAACTTGAAGGTTGTCACTTTTCCTGCTTTTGTCCAGCGTGTTCCTCGGTGCAAGCAGTACAGTTAGGCGAAGAATACGTGAAGATGTCCACATAAAGACAAACTGGTCGGCTGCTTGAAGAATGTGACAGAAGTCGTAACTAACTATGTGCAAAGAAGAAGTGTTCAGCGGAAGCTGATTGGAAGCTTCCCGAGTTGTGCAGGCTCGACTTGTAGCCAGTCCCAGTGGCCGCGCAGTCTTAAGGCGTAGGGCTGCAACCGTTCGCTTGCTGGGATTGCGGTCTCAAATCCGGCCGGGGGGCATGGATGTCTTGTCTCTTGTGAGTGTTGTGTGTTGTATAGGTAGCGGCCTCTGCGACGGGCCGATCACTCATCCAGAGGAGTCCTACCGACTGTAATGTGTAAAGTTTTGTGTCATGTAGGAACCTCACCATGAGGCGGCCTAGGCCTGAGTTGGGCTGTTACGCCACAGGGAAAAACCACCTCACGAACCAACTAGTGGACTGACTAACTAACTAACTAACTAACTAACTAACTAACTAACTAACTAACTAACTAGAAGAAGCGGAGTTCTTCTAGAGAATCTAACAGTTCCTCAGCTAGTCAAGAAATTCCTCGCATTGTATGGAACCCGAAGGTTCATCGCCGCATTCACAAGAGCCCACCGCCTGTTGCAATCCTGAGCCAGATCAATCCAGTCCATGTCCCCATCGCACTTCTTTAAGATCCATTTTAATATTATCCAATCATCTGCGCCTAGGTCTTCGAAGTGGTCTGTTGCCATCGGGTCTCCCCCACCAGAACGCTGTATGCACCTCTTCTGTCACCCATACGTGCTACATGCCGCTCCCATCTCATTCTTCTTGATTTCGTCACCCGAATAATGTTTGTTGAGAGGTATTATGCACTCTCCTCCGCTCTCCCATCATCTGCTCCCTCTCTGACCTCAGCACGCTGTTGTTGTCAGTCATCCTCAGCCTGTGGCCCCCTCAGTGCTTAACAAAATTTGGACATTCCGCCTTACGAAATGTAAGGGTTTTGTTCAGTAAGTGACATAGGGCTATTTAAAAATAGGCGTATTGTATTATGGGGGCCGCGGTGGCGCAGTTGGTTGAGGTACCGTGCTACAAACCGGCAGGTCGCGGGTTCGATTCCCGATGGTGTCAGTGGATTTTTTTTCATTGGCATAATCCTGTCGGTCGCACTATGGCCCTGGGGTCGACTCAGCCTCTAACGGAAATGAGTACCAGGAATATTTCCTGGGGGGTAAACGCGGCCGGTGCGTAGGGCTGACAACCTTACCACCTTCATGTGCCGATTGTTTAGAAATCTGGGAGCCTCAACCTACTGGAACCCTGTGGGCCTGTCCAGGCCTGTAATGGGACTGCTTTACCTTTTTTTTTTTTACCGTATTGTATTATAAATTTGCTTGTGCGGGCTAATTCGAGTGTGGCGACAAGAAAACGAGCACGAACAAATTGCGAACCGATATATAGAGGTATGGATCAGAGGATGAGGTGTGTTATGCTGTGACGCAGGTGTGACGGATGGGTTGCGAAATCGACTCATCGTTAGACCCGCATCCCCAGCGTTGCGTGAACAGAATGCGTGTTACTGTGGCGGCAAGGTCTTAGTAACCATGTTTGTAATGTCACGATATTCTGTGCTGTGTACGTTCTCGCTTGTTGTTTGTTTACATGCGTATTTGGCCTCATTTTCCTCCTCCGTTCTTTGCTACCTGTAAGAGGAAACCGACTCTGCCACGCTTAAATAAATTTGGCCATTCTTAATGAAGTAATTTTGCCAAATACGGGTGTCTGGGGACGCTTTTGTCCATATTAGAATGACATGTTGTTGTTACAACATATATTTGAGGAGTTTCATCACTCCAGTAGGCTGGCGTAGCGGTAGTATGTCTGTTGTTTGCCGTGTTTTTCTTTCAAGCGAAATTCGTGGGACGTTGCTTCTGTACAGGCTATGCTTTACTTCCTCCCTAACCGCAGTCAAGTTGTCTGAAATGGTGACGTTGCTAACTTGTATTCTAGAAGTGCCCGGTTTGAATCTGGGCCAGGACACCGACTGTCCTGACAGAATTTTGTGGGTTTCCTGTGTCCGTCGAGAGGAGAAACGCCTAGTAGTGCGTCGTAATTGTGCCAGTTTGCAGTTCACCGTTCATAGTTGTCCCATTATCTCGTACGTCACTATTGAATGTGATGCAGTTTGTGAGTGACCTACGAACGAAGCGTTTCGTCAGCCTTAAATTCGGAGTAATGTCGACGGTTGATAGAGGCGGTATTGAAGCCCGTAACTAATTGCTGTGTGAGGAGTTCAGGTTTATATAATGTTAGATATCCGCACAAGTATGGTGTACAACTTCTTGTGCAATGAACGCAGACGGGGAAACCGTGTCTGTCCGCGTGTTTTTCTCATATACTACCTAAAAAAAAAACTTTGATGATATTTGGTACGTCTGAATTTTGTCGATTTTAAAGTGAGCAGTTCGTCATTTAAGGATTTGATAAATGTTATAAAACATGGCTGTCATTAAGTGTACATGTTTTACTTTCAAACATTTTGCGACGTTTTGAATGTTTGACAAAGTACAAGGAAATTTTATTTCTGGTTAGATATTAGGTAATTTGTAGGTATGTTGTGTTTAGGTTTTGGAACGGGATGTACAATAAATCGTGTCAAGGCCGATAAAGTGCTTACACTCGGGAAGTATGTGGGATGTCGTTAAGTCTTTTGCTTGAAAAAAAAAATTCAGTGTGGTTGATTAACTGGTATAACAAAATTCCCCGGAAAATTAATTGGTCCATTCGCCTGTCAGGACCCGTGTCATTTCAGCACGTGTAATCACCATTCCGTTCGACGCTGTATAAGGTGTGATGCTGAGAGGCAGGCACCAAAATAGCGAAGCAAAGCAAACAGAAAAGCGAAAGACGAATGAATCTATGTGACATTATTGTTTATTAGCTTTGTTAACGGTATAATTGATGATTGAATTGTGTGAAGTATCGTACTGTTGATAAACATTCAACATTGTTAATATCTGTAGAAAACAGCCTTTTGCACCAACATACAAAACCACAGAGAATTTTTGTGCTTCCTCTTGTGTCTACGCCTGCCACGCTGCAGACATTTTCGTACTGTCATTTGGAATTCTGGTTAATGTAACTGACAGCGAACTCTCCGCTGTCAGTGTATTAAAATGCACTTTTTCATCTCGCCGGAAGCTTGTAGGACCGAGTCGTGACCAAAACAGTGTGTCTGGTAGGTCTTTTTTATGGATGGAGGATCTATTTTAACCGTCATTTACAAATTCAGAGATGTAGCCGCTTTATTCTCTGCGTCTCCAGAGAGCTTCCGTTTGTTGTAATCTATAAATATCCTGAATGGGAAGATGGACCTTGCGGAACACGAAATGTTGGTACTTGGTGTTCGTTTCTGTATGTGGGCTGTCAGTGCTGCGTAAGGGACTAGAAACGATGGTAGGTTTGGGCAGACGTCTTTTCTTCAGTACCTCGGCCTTTCACGGCAAGGCGGTAACTACGTGTACCGCATGCTTTGATGGCAAATAAGGCAGCATTGCACGTACAGAATTTGTGGGCGTTGTTTTGTCCTCAGTGGAGACATCAGACTGCTTTCTTACGCAATATTGAACTTTGTAATGACAATGTGTTGTACTTTGTTGGCTTTAAGGAACCACTGTAAAGATCAAAGAAGCCGGGCACTGTTAATAAATTAATAAAGGCGCCGTCAAACACAACGACACCAAGCCCTGGTTTTACGCCCTGTTGGCGTTTTTTTAAAAAGTGGGCGCAAATCGAAAAGGCATAAATAAAAAATGATATTCAGGTCAGGAATAGGCGTTAGCGCAATAGAAAACAGCCAGTCAAAGGGCCTTAAACAGAAAATGAGAGAGCGTAAATTAAGACGTGATGTAAATTGGCAATGGACGTTTAGGCAAAAAGGCGTAAAACAGTGGCTGGTTGTGTATTATTATTTAATAATATCCTGTTAACAGTATTTAGAAGGGGAAAGGATATTATCGGGTTTTAACCTATAATTTAACTTTAATTTTACACCAACTGACATATTTATAAGACAAGCTAATTGTATTTAACCCTTTAAAGACGAAGCGTATCTGTTTTGCGTAAGGACTCAGTGCGTACCGCGCTGTAAACACTCTCCACTCCGGTTACAAAATCAGTCTCTTAATGTTTTATAAGGCAAAAGTTGCTGTTTGTTCTGAGATCCGTACAAAACACACAAACGCAATGTGGGCACCACGTAGGATTTTTTAATGTTAAACCTGGTGGTATGTAAAGTTACCGCTAGGCTTTAAAAGGTTAAAGAAAAGCTAGGAACTGTGTGCATAGTGCGACAGTTCTGACGAGTTCGTAGTATATCAGCCCTGTTACATGCTTTGAACATGAATTGACTACGGATTTTATCCATGTGCTAGCAAGGACTGAAATTTGCATTATCCCGCAGCTTGATTGATGTCGTCTGTAGGACAGTGGCCTGGTCGTGTTGAGTGGCTAGCTTCACGCTACGGCGGCTTGACCCAGGGAAAGAACCGCGGTACCCATTGAACGGGAGGCAGATCCGGTCCGCGCGGTTTTGGAGAACAGAAAATCTCTTGTCCCTACCGGGTGGTCCGAAAGCCTTTCCGTTTGTAGTCATGTGATCTGTGATCGTGGCGACCTGCAGAAAAGTGTTGGATCTTTAATAAATACGTTTGTAATAGTGTAATCCAAGGGCCCATCCAAGGGGGGGGGGGATGCCGGGCCGCAGCTCCCCCAAACCCTCAAAACCGACATTTAAAAAAAACGATTTTTTTAGGTATTATTATGTCAACAGTTTTACCTGATTTACCCTTCAGCCGAATTCAGCCACTGAAATCGGCTGATGACCAGTACATTAGAATTTTTAAAAATAAACTAATAAAATAAAAAAACAAGAAGACAGGACACTGTGATTGAGTCGTGGAACATGTAGTTATATTCGTATGTATATAAATGCAGTTGCAGGCAGCGTTATGTTGTACTTACATGATTTTTGAAACATAATTTTTAAAATCGAACGTAAATTATATATACCCTCAGCGTCAGCTACCCCCCATTCTGGGTGCGGACCTTGTGCGGTGTGTTAACATTTGATAGTATTATATTTTCATTCGCCGTCACAATATGCTACAAAATTCCCACTTTTTATTGTCTGTTAGAGAAGAATAAATTCGCATACTGTTCAAATGCCTGCATTCATGTTTACGACAGTTGCTTATTAAATATGCTGTACGTCGGGAGTGCCATCTATACCACTGTATGTGAAGACAGCCGTGCGTGCTTTTGTCGCACTGGAAGAAGCCATACCCCGATGTTATTCACAGCTTAGCGATGCTTGCTTCCGTTTCCTGCCCCCCATATGGATTTCCTATCTCCTCGCTGGGAATTACTCCCTATGTTAACGTGCCCTGATCGCGAGTGAATTTATTATACACGTGTTTTGTGTGAACAGAGGCTTAACCCTTTAAAGACGAAGCGTATCTGTTTTATATGAGGACTCGGTGCGTACCGCGCTGTAAACACTCTCCACTTCGGTTATAAAAACCAGTCTCTTAATGTTTTATAAGGCAAAAGTTGCTGTTTGTTCTGAGATCCGTACAAAACACATAAACGCAATGTGGGCACCACGTAGAATTTTTTAATCTTAAGCCTGGTCGTACGTAAAGTTACCGCTAGGCTTTAAAAGGTTAATATGTATTTTACAAATGCGCCATTTGCAATTTTGAATGTATCGTTTCTCTTGAATTTCATTTACATGTACTAATGTATTGTTGACAGCGCAGTAGTATCCACAGTACATTTATTTTATTTATTTAATTAATTACTTTATTTGTTTATTTACACACTGCTGACAAGGTTAAACAGAAACAACTGATTCTAATTATTTTATCTTTTGTATTTCGTAAATTTCGTCATAAAGTTGGTACAATAAAATTTCGTAATCACCCGGAGCACGCGGTGGCGCAGTTCGTTGAGGCACTGCGCTACAAGCCGGAAAGTCGCGGGTTCGATTCCCGATGGTGTCATTGAAATATTTCATTGACATAATCCTTCCGGCCGCACTACGGCCCTGGAGTCGACTCAGCCTCTAACAGAAATGAGCACCAGGAGTATTTCCTGGGGGGTAAAGGCGGTCAGTGCGTACGGCTGACAACCTTACCACCTTATTGTGCCGACTGTCTAAAAATCTGGGAGCCTCAACCTGCTGGAACCCTCAGGGCCTGTCCAGGCCTGTAATGGGACTGCTTTTCCTTCACCTTCTACCATGCCTATTTTGGTAAGCAAGAATTGCGTGTGGTTGATACAAGCCTGCGTATAATTTTCCTGATTTTCTGGGACAGTTTTGTGTACGTAACATCGTCACCGGTTACTGAACGTTTCTTACATAGCAGTTCTTTGTCTTATTACACCGCGATAGGGTATTTGTGCTGACGTTTCGGACAAACGTGCGGCGTCCTTGTTCGGGGTGTCCGAATTACGTGCTAGTGGCTGCTTGCATAATGAAGAGGACAAAATGTGTAATCATAGACTCGTCGTTCGCTTTTCGTGGGAGTTAGGTTTCGCGACACCCCGCAAAAAGCGAAAATCCGCGAATAATTGAACGCCTTCCGCCCAAGAAAATGTTTCATTATATTTAATGTCTTTTCCCCTTTGCAGAAACGCTGTGATGGCAGCTGCTTCTCTTTTCCCTTCAGCTCCTTGAACAACGCGCGGTATGGGCCGAAGACCTGTTTGAGTTCTCGAACAGTGTTGATGGTTGTAGCCATTGAAGATGGGCTGGGATAGCTCAGTCGGTATAGCGACTGGCTACGGGCTGGACGGTCCGGGGATCGAATCCCGATGGGGGTGAGATCTTCCGCACCAGTCCAGACCGGCCCTGAGGCACACCCAGTCCCTTGTACAATGGGTACTGGGTCTTTCCCGGGGGTAAAGCGGCCGGGGCGTTCTGCTAACCACCCGCTCCCATCTAATGCCGATGTCAACGAAAGGGTAGAGCTATACGTCTACTCCCCCTTGGGCCTTAGTCCCGTATAGGGACCCCTTTGCCTTACTTTATCCATTGAAGGGTCCGAGTAACGTTTTTATTCATTGGCCCCGCGAATTTGCGAAACCGCGAAGTACGAACCCGCGGAAGGCGGGGCATAGTGTACAGCAGGTTGCCGAGGTCTGGTCACATTGGAAGCAGTTCAGTATGTATACGGAATGGCAGCCCACAGAACTGTCTTTTGAAGCATTAACCGGTTCCTGAAGCAGAATTGTAACAGTTTCGGAACCTGACAGTTTTGGTTACTGGTTATTGTCACCGGTCTCGTATTTAAAAATAGAACGAAACATTTCGGAAATTGGACCTATTTCCCTTTTTAGGAAAGTTCAGGTTCGAACACTGCAGCAACCTTTCACTTGAGGACCGGAACAGATCTGCTTTTCGAAACGGTGTGCTGTTTTCTAGAATATCCGACGATGTTTTCCCATACACGCTGTGCAAGCGCATGAGGGGGGGGGGGGAATGGAGGTACAGCTTCACACCTCCAGCCGCTTTACCCTCGGGGAATGCTCATCCTCCAACCCCCCGGTAACCATTGGATGGGCCACAGAGGCAGTCTGCACAGAAGATAAACATCTCATGCCCCTGCCAGGAGTCGAACCCCAGTCCTGAGCGTAATAAACCATCGTCCGAACCCTTCAGGAGTAACCTCACTTTTATTGGTTTTTAGTGTTAACACACATGTAATTGTTGCACATTGGCCCAACAATTAGCCACTTGTTTTGCTGACGCGGCAGGTAAATAACTTGGACGTGCGCCTCACGGAACGGGGCTGCAATTCTGCTGTCTCTGTAGCATTCAGAAATGGCACTAAACGCCAATCATGTAGTCGCAGGCTACGAAAGGACTGGGATGGAGGGTTAAATACAGATCGAACGGTGGACGTTTATCGACGGTGTCGTGATGGACTGATCTCCAAACGCGAGATCTACAGGATGTTGTCACAATTCAGAGAACTGTTGTGATAACGAGGCAAAACCTCGAATCGTACTGTAACGTCAGGCCGAAGCTTTTCTTGTGCTTTCTTCGCAAGAAATGCTAAAAAGTAGTGCATAGTTCGGGAGCATTGTCCGTCCTCGTATTTCGCCTGCCGAAGTACAGGATAACTCCAATTATCCGGACGCTGGTTATCCGGATCGGCTTGGCCCTTCAGGTGACTTTGTCGGGAATTCTGCAAAACTAATTTGCCTTGAAATGACCGGTTATCGGATCGAGTACAATTGTCAAATATATATAATAGAATATGTAATAGAATTATGCACTAATGTTTTATTTGTACGTGTATAAATGTGTAGCCTAAAATATCCGTGTGTAGAATTTCTTTCCACTTTAAACTGCCAATGTAGCCTGTTTTCAAAGAGAACTCCAATTATCCGGATTTTTTGCATATCCGGACGGCTCGCGGTACCAATTAATCCGGATGATTGGAGTTATACTGTGCGACAGTTTCGATGACATTCTGTACTACTGGATCAGCTTGAAACGTGGTCGAGTTTATAAGCGATAAGCAGAATCGGAAAGAAAGCGCTGGAAATTCGTTTTTATTCTAGTGGAAAGCATCTTGCAAGAGACTGCCCTAAAACTCGACGTATCTACTGATGAAGCCGATCTCAGTGGCCGCTCGGTCTAAGGCGGAGGTCTGCGGCCGAGCGGTTGCTGGGATCGTGGGTTCGAATCCAACCGGGGGCATGGATATTTGTCTCTTGTACAGTGTTTGTGTTGTCAAGTAGAGGTCTCTGCGACAGGCCAATCCTTCGTCCAGAGGAGTCCTACCGAATGTGGTGTGTGTCTGAGTGTGATCAAGAGAAAATAAAAACCCGCTACACCTACTGTGAACAAGTAGGTAGAAGAGGGAAGGACTGCGAAACGATCTACTGCTAAAAATTACGTCACTGCTGTTAATGGCTGCTTTTAATTGCATCGATGGCAGTGACTGCCGCATGTAAATGCACGCAAGTGAAGAACTGGGTTAAGTGGGGAGTCAGGGCCAATCTTGAACAAGGTCACAAACACCTCGACAGTTTGTAATCGTCCTATTTTCCGGAAGCAGAGACTGAGGGTATCCCAGAACGAAGTGGTGGGAAGAATACTGTATTGGGCGCGAACCGTGGGCCCACAATTTGTCTAAAAATCTAGAAGCTACCTTCATATTGTTGGCGCCAGGTAGTTAAAACGAAGTAAGTTCCGTACTGGGACCCACAGTTCTGTAGTTACCTTTACAGCTCGTCGTTACTGCAAGCTTTCTGCTCGGTGTACGTGCAGTGATACATATTCTTGTATGTAAGGCAAAAATTTGCAATAATTACGATGAAAATATGTAGGCGTGGAGTACAAAATTTATTCGCTCGGGCGACCAGGCGACCGGGATTTGAAGTACAGTCGAACTCGTTTATTACGTCATGAAAGGGACTGAATATTTTGTGTCGTTATAAACGAGTGTTGTTATAACCGAGGAGTATAATGGTATGGTTAACAGTGAGGAATTAATTGGTACCGCAATGTCTGACGATATAGACGAGGGGTCGTATAAACCGTTGTCGTTGTAAGCGGGTTCAACTGTAGTAACACAATAATGGAAAAAAATCAAGCACCCAGTCACCACTTTGTACCGTTTACTTCATATTGTTAGCCGCATTACATGAGAAAAGTGGAAGTGCCTGGGGAGGAGGCATAGGTAAAATACGTTTTATGAAAGTACGAGTTGAGATCAGAAAATATATTTTATAACACGTGTACATGTTTTGGGTTCTTTACTTCCGCGTCTATTAAGCGCGGTTTAGATGTAATCATACTGCTGTCCCACTGGTTCTCTACGTAGTTTCCGCCGCACCTGATTCGCTTATCGTAGCGTGGGACGAGCTTGTCTGTTTCCTGTTGTACGGTGTTATCAGCCAACGTGTCAGAAATGTTTCCACCTTGCGATGTTACTTAAATTTGCAGGCAACAGAGATTTTGCTTCAGCCCTGGCAACAGATGATAATCGCTGGGTGACACATTCGCCAGGTATAATCAGTCAGTGTGTGTTGTTAAGTTAGCCTACGAAATTATACGCTATCAGGTTCTCGACTGATGCAACAAGAAAGTGGGTGGCGTTAATGTGAGTTGGGGAGTGGAGATAAAAGTTCAGTGAATTTTTAGTCTCTGCTGTAATTGTAAAGGCGTGTTCTCGTTTGCGCTGCGGCAGCTTTAACCTCACGAAAAGAACATCCGCCAGGTGTCCGTTTGATGGGACACAGAACCTGTCTGGAAGTGATTGCCCTGCGCCTTCCGGGAATTGAACTACAGTCACCAGGGAAGAACATTCATTATACGAGTTTAAAGAGAAACTGTCAGAAACGTATTTGGACCCAGGAAAGTTTTAAATGTATCCAGCGGATCGGACGAGTAGGGTCTAGGTATATAGGCCGGCTGTGGTGCCCACCCGGAGCCTGGTCAGTTGAGTGCTGGAGATAAAGCGGTCGGGTCGTGAAGCTGATTACTCACCCCGTCTTAGTTCGAGGTTGAGAACCCACTACCTCGTATGCCCTCGGAGCGTGCTGTTTAACCTTTTAAAGCCTAGCGGTAACTTTACGTACCACCAGGTTTAACATTAAAAAATTCTACGTGGTGCCCACATTGCGTTTATGTGTTTTGTACGGATCTCAGAACAAACAGCAACTTTTGCCATATAAAACATTAAGAGATTGGTTTTTATAACCGAAGTGGAGAGTGTTTACAGCGCGGTACGCACTGAGTCCTTATATAAAACAGATACGCTTCGTCTTTAAAGGGTTAAGAAAGCGCAGGACAACTGTTAAGTGGGTGGGAAATGGAGAATATTACACAGTAGTTAACTTTGTGACATAACTGGCTTAAGTGTTGTGTTTTTAGGGTAAGACAGTGGTTCCCAAACTGTTCGCCGCCGTTTCCCGGGGCGTCGCAGAATATTTAAAATTTTCGAGGGAACATATTGTTTTTGCTTTCAATTTGTGTGTATTTTTTCTTTGAACGGCTGCTAAGTTGTTGTGACATAAATACATATTAAGTTGTTTGGACCTAACTGCTAAGTAAACAGAACTGTTAGGTATTTCTTTTGTCCTAAGGGCGCCGTGAAAAAATTGCGGAGACACTGAGGACGCCTAAGACAACGGACAATATAGCTGGGAGAGAGCAAACACGACCCCAGTGGCCGCGCGGTCTAAGGCGTAGGTCTGCGGCCGAGCGCTTGCTGGGATCGTGGGTTCGAATCCCACCGGGGGCACGGATGTTTGTCTCTTGTGAGTGTTTGTGTTGTCAGGTAGAGGTCTCTGCGACGGGCCGATCCCTCGTACAGAGGAGTCCTACCGACTGTGGTGTGTGAGTGTGATCAAGTGCAAATAAACAACCTCGACACCTGCTGTGAACAAGTAGGTAGAAGAGAGAACGACGACAGAGCAAACAACTTGGGGATCAAAACCTTTTCGAATGTGGCGAATAGTAAGGCCGATCAGATGAAGGGTAGGACTGATGTGAATTAAACTCGGTATGTGTACAAGTACCTGTCAGAGTACTGTCCTAACCGGTTGGCTTCCTGTGATGGTGACCGGGTTTGCCGTCAGCGGGTGCTTCGGGCTCCGGGGTGTTGTTTAACTCATGTTTTTAATCCGAAATTCTTCACACCCATTTCTTTGCATGGTCAGGAAGCCTAGGCTGAAACATCGGACGAACATGGTCATTGCTAAAATGTTACATGTGCCCCAGCTGTGGGACGTGTCCAGTTACCGGAAACTATGCACCTAATTTTCATCCATCTGGTGGCGTATTAACTAGCCTGTATTGTTCGACTGACGTCACAAAGCGTGCTCCTCGTATGGCCGACGGAAGTGCTGCGTGTTGAACCTCACTTGACACACAGCCTGGCTGTCGGTAGGCGGGGCTGATCTGACATACCATGCATTCCAAAGGGAGAGGTGCATTACTCTCAGCAGTGCCATTTGTCGCTCAAAGAGCGGTCCGCGCGCTGACACAAACGCGACATTGTCGTTAATTGTAAGGTTTGCGGTTCTCAGTGTTGCTGATGAAGCATGCTGTCTTCCGGGATGTCATGCCGTCCGGATTGGTATATAGGTACCGACGTTTCGGAAGACTTGGCTGCATGCTTCTTCAAATATTCTTTGTATTTTATTGTTAGTAAAGTATAACTCCAATTATCCGGAATAGTTGGGACCGCAAGCCGTCCGGATGTGCTGGAAATCCGGATAATTGGATTTTTCTTTGAAAATAGGCTACATTGACAGTATAAAGTGGAAAAAAAATTCTACAAACGGGTATTTTTGGCTACATGTTTATTTACATACAAATAAAACATTAATACACAATTCCTTATATGTGTTTGTCAATTGGGGGCAAAAACTTAAGCCATAAAAAGGATGTAGGACAATTACAGTAAGAAAATGTTTGATTTACAGATTTACTTGATGAAGTCAAGGATATAGCGATGCGATAACAGGTAATTTGAAGGCAGACTAGTTTTGTAGAATTCTGGACAAAGTTGCCTGAAGGGCCAAGCCGATCCGGATAATTGGTCATCCGAATAACCAGCGTCCGGATAATTGGAGTTACACTGTAATTAATAATATTCAGTGTGCAGAATGTGACATGCATATCCGTGGTGCCAATGTAATGGAAATATGAGTGCTTGCTGCTACCAAAATGTAAAAGGAAATTAAACACTTAACGTTACGTTAAACGCGAATCAGAGACAAAGATTTTTCTCTTTCGTATGGTTACAGCCTCTGGACACCTTATCTTGACACACTTCACTGAAATAAGTGGCGTTTGTTCAGCGGAAGGCTAAAAGGCAGGGCTGTGAAGTCGGTACACAAAAACTCCGACTCCTTCATAAAAGCTCAATATGTATTAATAACGGTAAACCTATAAGACGTTTCATCGTCACCACGTGAATCATCAGGCTACTGTTTAGACTTATAACCTATATTTAAATATAAGTCTAATGGTTACTGTAGCTATCAGCGCTCTGGAGTTGGAGTATCTAGTTAAGGTTTTAGATTGAGGTCGGAGTCGGATTCGGTACATTTTTACCGACTCCGACTCCGCCTAAAAGTCCTTACGACTCCGACTCCACAGCCCTGTTAAAAGGCATAGCACAAGACGAGCTGTACGTAATCAGATATTGACGAGACAGTTCCCACATACTTCCGTGATTTCCTGGTTGCACTTACTGTCAGGATATTGACGAAAGGGGAGGGGAGAGGCCTCTTGTTAACTACTTGACGCTCCATTGGGTTGGAATGTCTGGTCTAGCTTGACGACAGATAGCTTTTCAAATGCGGCCCTGATCCGTGCAGTTGCCGTGACGTGAATGCAGGTGTTGCAAAGTCACACCAAGATACGGCACTGCTTGCGCATGAAGTACTGTTGTTGTAATTAATACCGGGGGCCTATTGAAACAAGCTTGAAATACAAATTGTAGCTTTTATTTAATTCAGCGTTTTCTATTATATGATTGTGTTTTGCATGGTGAACTGTTGTCGAGGTAAACTATAAAGCGCTGCTTTGGGCTTAGTGAAAGTTTGGGTGTTCGTATTATTCGTACCGTGCAATGCTGTTGATCAGTGTACAATACTGAACCAACAAATGCACCCTTGGTATTTTTATTTTGATATCGTAGATGGCAATGATTATAGGTTAGTCAAATTTGGGTTTGTGTTGGGCCAGTGTGGCCCGAAATTAAATAGACGTGACAACATTTAGTAGACCTGTAGACTCCAAGTACAGTGTTTTATTAAGTAACGCCTTATTCCTTATTGTGCATGCATTTGCGTTTTCCCTCCGCAGTGTGACATTATCAGCATAGACCCGAACCTGACCACTTCCCCTGAAAACAAGTTACGTAAGCTTCTCGCATTTAAATGAACCTAGCCGGCAGTCGGTGCTTAATAGTGTGAATACCGAGGCATGTCCATTTAACATTTGCGCGGTGATATTGACATAAGCGACCGTACCTTGCTTCTTGCGCTGCAAACTAGGGACATGGACGTTTTATTATCTCGTTTTGTCGTGTTGACAGGCCTTCGGATATGTTGATCCAAGATCCAATGAGCGGCGTGTATGAAATATTAAGCTTTTAAAATTAATTCTACGACATGCAGATCGTAGTGCCAAATCCGTGTAGTTAGCGACAGAAGGCTATGTGGCACAGACTCTGGAGCAGGAACGAAGTTTTAGTGCCGTAGACACGAATGTTCTGCTCCGTGTATAGGCTGTATTTGACATATACCTAGAGCGGGAAACACAAATTCGGTCTGGCAGTTTCCGTGCAGACTGAAGACCGTTGCAATTGCCTTTTATATGGGCGACGTGTATTTTTATTGCGCTCCATGGGTAGCGGTGCACATGTCTTGTACTCGTAATATGTAACGTAACGTAACGTAACGTAACCAAACCAAACCTAACCTAAGCTAACCTAACCGAAACTAACCTAATCAAATGTAACCTACCCTACCAAAACCTAACCTAACCTAATCTAACCTAATCTAACCTAACGTAACGTAACGTAACCTAACTTAACCTAATCAAATGTAACCGACCCTACCAAAACCTAACCTAACCTAATCTAACCTAACGTAACGTAACGTAACCTAACTTAACCTAACCTAATCAAATGTAACCTACCCTACCAAAACCTAACCTAACCTAATCAAACCTAACCTAACCTAAGTTAACGTAAACTAAACTAACCTAACTTAACCAAACCATTTGTGTACGTGTATGACTTGGGCGGTTAGTGGCCGGCCTCTTACTGCGGAGGCCCGGGTTTGATCCCATGCTATTCCACATGGGATTTGTGGTGGACAGTGACACTTGAAGAGGTTTTTCTCAGAGTACTGGGGTTTATATAATTTAATTCATCTGCCACCTACATTTCATCGATACTGGCTGTGCGGTCAGTTCTTTCTGAAAGCCTTCAGTTTGCTCTTTTTCTGATAACCGGAGTAGTGTAGTTGGTATAGCGACTTGGCTTAAAAGGTAGAGGGTCCGGGTTTCGAACCCAGGTAGGAGCAAGATATATTTCACTTCTCCAAACCGCCCCAGACGCGCTCAGGGGCCCACCCAGTCTCCCTGTGGTAAAGGGGCAGGGGCCTGAAGTTAAACACATCCATCTGTGTTATTAATGAGTGGAGCTTCGCTCCCTCCATGCCGTGGAATTTATTTATTTTGCCTCATAATTTGCAGTCGTGCGGTTCAACGTTCCCTCTAATTTTTTTTACAGCTGCGCGGACCTGCTACTGCTCTGAGCAGGAAACTTATACACGACCTGACGACTGCGCGGCACTTGAAAAGTTTTTTTTAAATATGCATAATAAGAATATGTACAGTGAAAACTGAAAAATTTAAGCTGCGCGGCTGCAATTCAGTATGCGTGGGAGCATTTCAGTTACTGCTTGGCCGCGTACCCGCGCACCTTAGAGGGAACATTGGTGAGGTTTACGTATCACTTATTACTTCAGGCAAGCGGTAGGACCTGTCGACTGAAGAACCGTGTTACCATAAGGCCTGTAACGTCACAGGATGCACTGAAGAAACGTAAGGCCTGTAACGCCACAGGATACGCGGAAGAAACGTAAGGCCTGTAACGTCACAGGATACGCTGAAGAAACGTAAGGCCTGTAACGTCACAGGATGCGCTGAAGAAACGTAAGGTCTGTAACGTCACAGGATACGCTGAAGAAACGTAAGGTCTGTAACGTCACAGGATACGCTGAAGAAACGTAAGGCCTGTAACGTCACAGGATACGCTGAAGAAACGTAAGGCCTGTAACGTCACAGGATACGCTGACGAAACGTAGGGCCTGTAACGTCACAGGATACGCTGAAGAAACGTAGGGCCTGTAACGTCACAGGATACGCTGACGAAACGTAGGGCCTGTAACGTCACAGGATGCGCTGAAGAAACGGAAACGAACAGTCAGACCTCGAACGGGATTTGAACCGACGATATCCGTATTCCTGCGCCACAAGGATTGGCTTCTCACGAGGTTACATCAACGTAAAACCTTGCGAGTAATAACGCTGAAGTAGAAGTCTTGCAAACTGCGAGATTCGAGCGGCGTGTGGAAGCGCTGTGTGAAATGGCGGGGTGTAAATTGAGCGAGAAATTCGCCAACACGCTGGTAATAGAACCCGAAGGATGCGCACCGCCTCTTTGAAGGCCGCCATTGTGAACGATGCTAAATCACGTCGACCAGTCAGTCTTTAGTCTTTTACCCACTTCCTTTCCTGAGACTATTAGTATTGCCTTCAGTCTAGAGGGTGTCTGCTTCGGGCAGGTGTCGCATCAGAATTTCGCATTAACGTGTAACATATACCGGCGACATTTTAACTGGGTTCATATTTACCGAGGGTATTATGTCAATTTTATTATCGTAGAAATTTGTGCTTTTGATGAAAAAAAATTTGACTAGAGGAAAATTCGGTAGTCTCGAAGAGTTCTGAAGTTCTTTGTCGGTGTGTGGGGAAACTGCAGCGGCCACACGCTGATCAGTGAACGTCTGTGCGGGCAGTGTACTGATACGGTTTTCAATTGTGTTCAGATTATACCTGAACATTGTTTCAGAACTGTGTTTGGTCGAAATATGTAACCACCGCGAAATATTCGTATTTTATGAGCTGGTTACACTTTCAGGGAGGCGTGTTAACATTTATTGACTCCAACAAATGCACAAAGGGTTTTCTCATCACTTGTAACACACTCATAAAATTACATGTTTCGACCCTGCTGGGTCATCTTCAGGGAGAACTTTCGGCCGTGGTTACACTATGGTTGCACTTTATAGTTGAGCTGTTGATTGTGTACTGCGTGGCCTTTTGGAGGCGCGAACTCTCTGTGGTCTCGGCTTGCAAGTCGGGTGCGGGCCCCCCATGTAAATTTTTTTTTCGTGCCCCTCAGTAGGGGCGTACCCGGCTAAAAATCTTTGCATTAACCCTTTAAAGACGAAGCGTATCTGTTTTATGTAAGGACTCAGTGCGTACCGCGCTGTAAACACTCTCCACTTCGGTTATAAAAACCAGTTTCTTAATGTTTTATAAGGCAAAAGTTGCTGTTTGTTCTGAGATCCGTACAAAACACATGAACGCAATGTGGGCACCACGTAGAATTTTTTAATATTAACCCTTTAAAGACGAAGTGTATCTGTTTTATATAAGGACTCAGTGCGTACCGCGCTGTAAACACTCTCCACTTCGGTTATAAAAACCAGTCTCTTAATGTTTTATAAGGCAAAAGTTGCTGTTTGTTCTGAGATCCGTACAAAACACATGAACGCAATGTGGGCACCACGTAGAATTTTTTAATATAAACCCTTTAAAGACGAAGTGTATCTGTTTTATATAAGGACTCAGTGCGTACCGCGCTGTAAACACTCTCCACTTCGGTTATAAAAACCAGTCTCTTAATGTTTTATAAGGCAAAAGTTGCTGTTTGTTCTGAGATCCGTACAAAACACGTAAACGCAATGTGGGCACCACGTAGAATTTTTTAATGTTAAACCTAGTCGTATGTAAAGTTACCGCTAGGCTTTAAAAGGTTAAATCGGAAAGACCGACTGTCAGTTGCAGAGTGAATTGGGCTTGGTGTGAAAGGGTCAGTTTGTACGATTGACAGGTAATGATACTACGGAGAGAGACAAAAACGTATGCAACATTGTTGGGCCCCTGTAATTTGTACCGGCTTCCCCCCCCCCCCCCACCGGGCTCATCGGTACTGAATCTTTTAATGTGCCGAAAAGTTTATTTCAGGATAGGTTGAGGAGAATACGAAATGGAATTGGAAGCAGATTTGAAGCCAAAGTTAGGCAGATATTGCAAATATGTTGCAAATATTGCAAATATTGCAATATTTGCCGGAAGAGATGGAGGCGCAGGCGCAGTTGGTCAGTCGTGTTAAAGGACTTAGCTGTTTACTGCCTTTTTCAGGGAAGGAGTTATTGAAGCTGGCATCTAGTTTGTCCTGAAGTGTGTAATCTCGCTGAAACTTACGAATGAAAACAAGTCTGCTGGAAAACATTTTTATTGTGAATTCATGAGCAGGCAGCCTTTGTTTAGCTCGCTACGTGCAAAGTCCGTAAACTAGAGAAGGAAATAGGATCCGGCGAACCTCAGGTCTAATGATTTCTGTAGAAACGTGAGGAAATAATGGAAAAATATGTTTTTGCTTCATGTCGCTTATTTAATACAGATGTGACGGGAGTATCGTGCGTCCGTATTAACAGGAGCGTGCTCTGTGTAAGAGGCTAGAACGAAGTTGGCAAGCCAACATAAGGTAAGGTGCTATGGGCCGTAAAGTGATGCTGTTCTCTATGACTGGCACTGGGCACTTTGTTTGGCACCTCTTCATTTTTTCAAAGAACAAAATTTAATCAGCGATTCATGATAAATGCACCTTTGGAGGCTACCGCTGTTTTTCAGCAAAATGGATGAGTGAACATGGTAACGCGCCGCCGCCCCCCCCGTTGCGAGCAGTAAGTGTTAGGCATGTTCACCCATCGCTAGACAGTCTTATTCTTCTCTCCCTAGATTACCACAGCAGTCATAAGCAATAATTTCTATGTGCCATGCACTCCGCCACTGACTCACTCCATGGAGCAGGGCCCGTCTTGAAAAGCTAACAGGTCCTCAGCTAGTCAAGAAATTCCCCGCATTTTGTGGAACCCGAAGGTTCGTTACCGCCTTTACAAGAGCCCGCCACCTGTCCCTATCCTGAGCCAGTGCACTTCAGTCCATACCCCCCCCCCCCCCCAATCCTACTTCTTGAAGACCCATTTTGATATTATCCTCTCATCTACGCCTGGGTCTCCCAACTGGTTCCTTCCCTCAGGTCTGCCTATCAAAATCCCATATGCACCTTTCCCCTCCGCCTTACGTGCCACATGCCCCGCCCATCTCATTCTCGATTTGATCACCCGGACTATATTTGGTGAAGAGTACAGGTCATTAAGTTCCTCGTTATGTAGTCTTCTCCGCTCTCCTGTTACCTCGTCTCGCTAAGGCCCAAATATCCTCCTCACCACCCTATTCTCGAACACCCTCAGTGCACTCCGTCACACACAGTTCATAAACTGCATCCTTCAGACCTTTTGTGAAACCATTCAAAGGCGCAGACGTACTCTGAAGCTTGATCGCCATGGATGAGAAGGAATCCGGGCTTGAGGATACATGTGTATGACACAGCAGCTCTTGTGAATGAAGCATTCGTTACGGTGCACTGAATGGAGTTGGCAAGAAACGGGTTATTTTGCACGGGATGTATCTATTGGATAGAAATGTTTTGTGTGGATTTACTACCTTCTCAACTGAAGGACATTCCTCAACCTACAGGTGTCAGAGCCGCTGAAGATGAAGTGACTGACATTCAGACGCCGTCAGCAGGTTGTGACTGTCACATGCGGAAGTCATGACGGATATACCACTTCTTGATCACGGGCGGCAGGAAAGAGACAATTCTATAAGCGACATACTTGCCATAAGTCTTTTTAAGAATGGGTTGGAGAAGAAAGAATCTAGATAAATTGAAAACAGCAGAACAGGCCAACGAACAGGCCACCAGCTAATGACGAAAAAAAAAAAGGATGTAAGAAGAAGCTGGGCAAGGGAAATAAACGACAGAGGCAGAACAGAAAACACTGCATCATGTGTGGAGTTCGTTGGGGATTGGATTGACTGTTTCCAATGTAAAAACGGGGATTACGGAAAGTGTGCTGAATTGCGAACACTAGGTGGTGACTGTTGGGTGGCTTATGCAATGCGCTGCGCCCTTGTGCTAATTTTGCTTGTTCAGTTGAAATTGCTTCTTTTATGCCCGGGTCTGTGGCCGAGATTGAATAATGAGCACAAACAGGCTTCTCATATTGTTTTTTTAAATTCATCTTACTTAATCTGTTTACTTATTTGTATTGCTGTTGTTATATATGCACTGAATATAAGATGCACCTGAAGTTAAACTCACAGTTTGGTTAAATAAAGTACGTCCGGGTTTACGGGGCTTTCCCTAATTACAGCTGCGTGCCCAGCGATCTTCCTCTGGCGTTACTGTCGTGGTTATGCTTGTCCATGTACACGTGTGAAGGCATATTGGCGCGTGCAGGTATAGGTCCACTCATTCTTAACCTGGGGCACTGCATGGTGTGGGTATGTCAGCTTCACTTTGTCAGCAGATAAAAGAGTCCCCGTTAGCCACTGAACAGGAGACTCTGTGGACTCAGGAGCCGCTCTGGACAGTTCCCAGAACTGGTAAATCTCTTGCCAAAACCGGCAATGGCACCACGATACCACGGACGCCCATCCCGTAGCCTAGCCACTATCCCGACTACGCTGTATTCAACTTTCTGATGTTGCAAAGTACGCAGGCTGTTTATAGCTTCCATTCCCCATATCCGTTACCTCTTATGGTTCGTATACTTCCCTGAATACTTTGTTTGCGAACACGTGGAATCTGTGTTCCAGCGTAGTGCGGGGGACGGGGGATAAGGATAGCTCGGTTATTACAGTGATTGGGCTACGAGTTGGACGAAAGGCATTTATTTTCCGTCAGGTAAGGTCAAGCTATCTCATTACAGGCCTGGACAGACCCTTTAGGCTCCAGGACGTCAAGGTTCCCAGATTTCAAGACAGTCGGTACCTGAAGGTGGTGGGGTTGTCAGCCCTACGCTCCGCCCGCCTTTATCCCCAACGAAATATTCCTGGTACTCTTTTCTGTTAGAGGCTGAGTCGACCCCAGGGCCATAGTGCGGCCGGAAGGATTATGTCAATGAAAAATACCTGTGACACCATCGGGAATCGAACCCGCGACCTTCCAGCTTGTGCCTAATCAAACTGCGCCACCGCGTACCCCATTTTCTGTGAGAGGAGGATTTTTCTCTTCTGTATAGTGCTCAGACCCTTTCTGAGGCTCACCCGCCCGTGTGTCAAGTGTTTCCCGGGGGTAATGAGGCACTAAAGGTGAATTACAACACGCTGTCTAGTGCCGTGATTAAGATACGTCATCAAGGTCTGGTGCTTAGCTAAGCATATGGACAGTTTGACCTTTACCATACTGTAAGGGATCGAATCTCGCAGCCGTACCAGAAATTTGTAATATTTTACCTGTTGACATGTGGGTTATTGACGACACTGTAGAATTATTGGAATTGGGAAGCATGTGGAAGCGATTTTCAGCTTAATCTGGGGGGCTATCCCGGAATTTGCGTGGAGGGGCTAATAAATTCCACGAAAGGGTCGATTCACATTGTACGATACGACACGACACGACAAAATCCAGCTTCCGTTCACATCTACCGTCAGTTAACAGACAGGCAAAATATTCTCTTCTATCAGTCCAGCAATACTGTCTTTGTGTTTAGCTGTCGGTGACGGACTAATGCGAATTCGAGCATGTGAAAAACATAAAAGAATATTTTGTTGTGTCGTGTAGTGCCGCGCCGTGCCGTATAAGGGGTCGATTCACGTTATACGGCACGACACGACAGGACACGGCATCACACGACACGACAAAATATTCTTTTATGGTTTGTACATGTTCGAATTCACGCCAGTCCGTCACCGACAGCTAAGGACAAAGACAGTGTCGTTGGGATTGAGCGAAGAGGATATTTTGCCTGTCAACTGACGGTAGATGTGAATGCACTCTGGATTTTGTCGTGTCGTGTCGTGTCGTTGTATGGTTTCGCGTCGTGCCGTATGATGTGAATCGACCCAAAAACATCGGTTGGGAGTGTCAGTGTCTCGGGCGAGATTCGAACGCGCGCAATCCGAATACAGGTCGGCAGTGAGACCCCTTGCGCCATCTTGCTTGCTAGTAGTTTGTAATGTGGTGGTTTATGTGTAAGATTGTACGTGCCATGAAGGCGTAAGGAGGGTTGGTGGTATAGCTCCACTTATGTTTAACTTCGGGGGCCGCGGTGGCGCAGTTGGTTGAGGCACTGTGCTACAAACCGGAAGGTCGCGGGTTCGATTCCCGATGGTGTCAGTGGAATTTTTCATTGGCATAATCCTGTCGACTCAGCCTCTAACGAAAATGAGTACCAGGAATATTTCCTGGGGGGTAAACGCGGCCGGTGCGTAGGGCTGACAACCTTACCACCTTCATGTGCCGATTGTCTAGAAATCTGGGAGCCTCGACCTCCTGGAACCCTGTGGGCCTGTCCAGGCCTGTAATGGGACTGCTTTACCTTTTTTTTTTTATGTTTAACTTCGGCAAGTGATGGAAGTGAGCAGCCAGTTTCACGGCCCCCCCCCCCCGGGGTCCCTGTTCCAAGTGCCCTTTTGATAGGAGACCGGACGCTTTGGAGAAGAGAATAACTATTCTGTTGCCTAGTTACTGTGCCGCCCGCCTACAGGTCTGCTCACAGATTTCTGGGCTGGTTAAATAAAACTGCGTTCCGTGTAACTTTTTATTAAACATTATCTCCTTCGAAGTAGCCCCCACGTTTTAATTTCCATGTACGATTCTGAAGAATTTTTGTTGGCGTCTCTACGTGTCTTTCTTCTATTTCTACTACTGGTTCGAATTTTTTTTTTCTCATGGCATGACAGCCCTAGCCTCTGCGATGTTCCTTGATCACAGACACACCACACGCGGTAGGGCTTCTGGACAAGTGATCGGCCCTTCGCAGTTGATTCAAGTGTACGTCTGTTTGAACCAGATTTCAGTTTGGAGAACAGGGAAAAGTCCGCTGAAGAGAGATCTGGGCTGTAGGGTATCTGTGGAACTGCCGGAGTTGTCTTTTTTCGCTAGACAAGTTTAGGCAGAGAGCACGGTGTGCGCGAGTGTTCCCGTTAAAGCTTCTGTCGTTTAATTTGGCGTGATCCTTACAGATGCCGTAAAAAAGCAAGATGTAAGTCCTGCTTCTCTGCTTGACCTCAAGGAATGAACTGCTAATGCACCAAAACTCGACAGTCTATGAGAACAAAGTGCGTCGTCTTCACGTTAGAACTACTCCATTGCCGCCTCCTTCCCCCTTTTTTGTCGTCTTGGTGAAGATTTTAACTTCTGTTTCGAAGGTACGTGTGTCATTTCGACATCGTACCCCTAGATCCATGTGTTATCACCCGCGATAATGAATTAATGAAGTTCTCTTCTGCTGCAGCTTTTTGCAGAAGATCTGTGCAAGTCTTCAGTGTTTTCTGTTTTGGTTCAACTGGGAGTTGTCATGTAATGGATTATGCGAAGACGCCGCCTGCCCAGATTTCCAGTCAGAATTGTAGAATACAATCCTAAGGATATTACTGCGTTTTCCACGACTTCTCTTACTGTTAATCGTGTGTTCTGAAAGCGCTGAGGCACTGACTGCGTTGAACCTTTTATCAGCAACGTAGACGGACGACCGGATGGACGGCTGTCCTGTCACGATTTTCGAGCACGTTTAGAACGATTGTACCATCCAGAAGCTGTTGATTGGCTTAGTGCCTCGTGGCCGAATGCCGCTTTTACCAAACCTTAAGTTTTCCCCATTGTGTAACAAAATTTTACACAAATGCGCTGTTCCGTTAACGACATTTTTGTTTAAAAAATCGGCGAAGCGAACCTTCCTTAAGATAAATAAATGTTTATTTATTGACCACAAAACGTGTTAGGACTAAACGGCAAATAGCAACAGCATCCAGTCGTACTAAACCACGCGAAATGATCACGCGGCAGTTATGTGATTTTAGAAAGGAGGGGTACTGTTTACTAAGATCGCATTTGTCTTCTTGATCCGTGCTTTAACAGCTTGGTGTGCTTCTCAGTTTGCCGTTAAAATGCTACCCAGATATATCAATTATTCGACTCTTCCAATAAGTGCATTATTTACTACATTTATGTTTGTAGTAATACTTGAAGATATGTGTATACCTTTGTGTGTGTGTGTGTGTGTGTGTGTGTGTGTGTGTGTGTGTGTGTGTGTGTGTGCGCGCGCTTTATTTTGAAGCCGTAAACAGAGTCTGGTTACCATATTTCCATTTTATTCGTTATAAGATCCACACCACTTGGCGGCCCACATACGTTTCTACGTATATCTGACGTTTGAGCGAGAAATGTTTTGAATAATTTATACTAATTCTTAAAATAGTTCATGTGTTAGGCAGGGCTGTGGAGCCGGTACATAAAACCTCCGACTCCGACTCCTCAGTTTCTAAATCTCTGGCTCCGACTTCTTCATAAAAGCTCAATATATAGTATATGATAACGGTAAACCTACTAAAGTGAAAAAAGGTATCATAAGACATTTCATCACCACCGCGTGAATCATCAGGCTACTTTTAGACTTATAACCTATATTTAAGTATAAGTCTAATGGTTACTGTAGCTGGTATCTATTTATGATTTTATACCGAGGTCGGAGTCGGTACATTTTTACCGACCCCGACTCCACCCAAAATTCCTTCCGACTCCGACTCCACAGCCCTGGTGTTAGGTACTGTACGTGTGGTATTTGCACAGATCCTCTTGTTGCGAGGATATCACGGTGTCATACTGTCCGTTCATGTGCGCCATCACACGTGTTGTTCAGACTTCGGCGATAGCCGTTCAGGCTGCTTGACATCCGTTCGATTGCTAGGCGTAAACGAAACGCACTTTCTGAGCACCTGTCGACATTGCATTTACCTGTTCTTGTCGAACGAAATAACTATGTATTCATGAATTAGATGGTGAACTGGGTATTTTTACGTCAGTATCCGGTGCGTAGTTTGTGACTAATTTTCAGGTTATTGCTTGCCTGTGATTTTGAGCCTGGCTAACACAGTCATTAACATCTAGTTAGTGATATTCGCATAGTGCAGAACTTAACGAATGCGTCGATCTTTACCTTCACTTCCCCATACGTCCTCGTAAGGTAGTGCTTTGCCACAACGAAGACTTTCTGCATTTTTACCACCTGAATTGTTCTCTGTAGATGAGGAAGTTTGCTTTTGTTAAAAGTGTTTCAAAACGGCTGTAGACTTCGCCGTGTGGGTTGACGTAGCAACCGTTCTTCTCACTGCACTGCCCATCCGAAAATGCTGCGTCGTCATTGTTAAGAATGTAAGAAAGGTCATTAAACGTGGAGTGGATTTGTTTGGGGGTTTACACTAAAAATTGGAAGGAATGTCGTGTCTGTCCGTATGGGCATAGTGAACCCTTCCAACCTGTTCTTTATCGATGTTTCTCAACGTTTTCCACATGGCGGCTCTCTGAACTGTATCGGCAATTCCCATTGCATGCTATGTCGGACGGAGAGAACGGCTGGCTGTCATTTGCAGAGTGACGTGAAATTGACAAAGATCAAAGTCATTGGACACGTGTGGACCCATCCTCTCTCCAGAGACGACTGTGACCGCCGGGTGCGCATCTAGAGTTTTTCGTGGGGGGGGCCCCCCCCCCCCTGAGGCTATATATAATTTATGTTTGATTTTAAAAGTTATGTTACAAAAATCCTGTTGTAAGTACAACATAAGAGTGTTTGCAACTGCATTTATGTACACACCACTAAAATTAAATGTGCCATGACTCAATCACAGCGCCACATCTTCTTGTTTTTTTTTAATTAATTTATTTTTCAAAATTCCAATGTACTAGTCTTCAGCCGATCTCAGTGGCTGATTTCGGCTGAAGGATAAATCACATAAAACTTTTTGATATCAGAATATCTACAAGATCTGCGTTTTTTAAATTTCGGTTTTGGGGTTTGGCTGCAGCCCGGCAGCCCCCCCTTGGGTGCTCCCCTGGTGACCGCAATGGTGAGACTCGCTACTTAGGGCAGTAAGACCTGGTCATGATCTCTGGGGGGGGGGGGGGGCAGAATACCTTTTGCAGAGTAACTTGGATTGTTACTCTACTGTTCATGTTGTATTTTTGCGTAAAACTTGTTAATAAAATTATGCATGTTCTGTTCCATTTTAATGTAAGTGTGGGCTAAGCTAACATCGCCGAAACAGTGAGTGGCGTTGCTCGGGACGACCGGTGTTCGATCCCTGCCAGGAGTAGGCATTTTTCTTTTCGCCATCGCACCGAAGCTAGCTTTGGGGCCCATCCGTGCTCATATCCAATGGTGTCGGGAGTGAGGTGGCGGGTGGAGCAGACGAAACGTGGTGCTGATAACTCACAGTTTCTGTGTTAAGAACACTGATCACTTTACTACTACAAAACATTGAAACAGTTGCAGACCCTTAAGGGTCAATTCACATTATACGACCCGACACGACAAAAACCAGCGTGCATTCGCATCTGCCGTCTGTTAACAGACAGGCAAAATATTCTCTTCTCTCAGTCCCAACGACACGGTCTTTATCTTTAGCTGTCGATGACGGACTGGTGTGAAGTACAGCAAGTTAAAAACCATAAAACAATATTCTGTCGTGTCGTGTCGGATAATGTAAATCGACCCTAAGCCAGTCAATCGTAGAAACAATAGACATTTGTTGACACTGTACTGTAGAGTTTTATATAAAACACGACAGCTAATGGCGATTGTGGCAACACACATTTTTAATTGTTCTTAAATTCGTAGAAAGGCGTTTACGCTTACAAGAAAAGTTCGGCCTTACCTGTGCTGATTTGCACGGAACTCATAAATACTCGACACAATTACTTGCGAATCTCTTACTCCGAATTTGACACACATCGGACAGTATATGTGGGAATTACGGGCGGGAAGTCGTTTGTACCCGTTCAGTAAAATATGACATGCACGCCACGATTTTTTGGGCACCCACTGTACCGAATTTTATCCACGTCTGTCGAAAACTTGTAGAAAATACGGACAAATTTTTATTTACACCTTGAAGTAAAACATGGCTTTCACTGCACCGATTTTCATTAAATTCGTGTAATTACTGCACGAGATTACATGGAGATATATATCGAATTTTCCCCACATCGGTCAAGAAGTGTGGAAGTGCGGTTAAAAATTCATTTGGTCCCTTGGTAAAGCAGATGTGTCACTGAGAGACATTTGGTCCCTTAGTAAAGCAAGTCTGTCACCGAGAGCCATTTGGTCCCTTAGTAAAGCAAGTCTGTCACTGAGAGCCATTTGGTCCCTTAGTAAAGCAAGTCTGTCACTGAGAGGCAATGTTCACGAAAGTCACGCTTGGCCGACGACTTTTTGTAAAAAGCCCAAGCATGAAGTTGCATGAAAACTCAACAGACGGTTTAGTCGCTGGTGCTAGGTAACAGGCGGGCGGACGTGTTCTGCGCACAAGGTGTTATTTTTTACTTCGTAAAGAACTCCGGCAAATCCAACTTTATCTCACAGAAAAAAACACTGATTTCGAGTAAAGGGGCAAACCAGACTCTGCATGCTCAAAGTATTATACGATATCCATAAATATACTATCTGTAAAATGCAGGGCTTTTGAATGTTACAAGTACGGTCGAACTCTGTTATAACGTCATGAAAGGGACTGAATATTTTGTGTCGCTATAAACGAGTGTTGTTATAACCGAGCAGTATAATGTTATGGTTAACAGTGAGGAATTAATTGATACCACAGAATATCTGACGTTATAGACGAGGTGTCGCATAAACCGATGTCGTTATAACCGAGTCCCCCCGTATATATACAGCATGTCTCTTTTTTCGTGTCCACGAGCACGGCAGCTGGCACGGTATGTGCCGGTGGAGGCCGACTTCCTGCGTTAAGCCTCAGGGACACGATAAAAGGGACACGTGTAGATCCATCTGTATTCGAAAAGGTTTACATTAACATTAGCAAACCACTAATTTTAGCGGTTGTTTTGTGTGGGAAGGACGTGGGTTGAGGCTGTTTGAGAAGGGAAGGTTGAGAAAATTTTGGTATATGGTGGAAGTAACACGAGGATGGACACCATGAACAGTGAGGTGTTTCCAGATTTGAGCTCCTCGCGTACTATTAGGAATGCGATAAAATGGAGGCGGAAGAGGGCAGTGTGTGTTTTTCTTCTCCAAAAACATCCATACCGCGGATCTGGGGCCCACCCAGCCTTCTGTTCAGTGAGTACCGGGTGCTGTTTATCCGGGGGTGATATTGCCGGGGCGTGAGGCTGACCACTCACTTCCATCTAGTACTGAGCTTAAGAATGCATGGAGCTGTACCTCCAGTCGTGCGGGCGCGGCGTATACTGGGACAACTTTAACTTTTATGTGATTGGCAGGACATCCAGTCCCCCCATAGGGGAAATTATAAATTCGTGCTGACCTGTGTTGTTGTTTGATTTATTTCTTTCATCCTGTTCGTAAATGTTACCAGTGTAACTTCGATGGACAACCAGAATACAAAACTTCTGCGCGTAAATTCCCTGGAAAATTTATCTGCCTTTCAGGATGCCATCGTCTCCTTGCACAGACTGACCTCTCCTTCCGCACAGAGCTAAAATGTTTTAAAGGAGTGAAATATAGTTTCCCTTCTCCGAAGAAGGAAGCCTAGATATAAGAAGTACACTGAAGTGTAGTGTGTGTTAGAGACAAGTGGAACTTCACCGAACATGCAGCTGTTTAATGTGGGCCATAACGTCCCATTTCTGTTGATCCGTTTCTGCCTAAAACACGTTCCTCACAGGGTCCATGAACCGCGGTCTGGGAACAACAGATGTAACGGACACGTTTGAAGTCAGTCTCAGCTGGAACGTTGTAATTACTCCACCATCACGTGCGGAACGGTATGGTGTCCAACGGTTCTTCTGTCCTCACTGGGCACTGTAGGATCCTTTTTAACAAGTGCGAATATGCACAGTAAAATCTGCGATATCCGGCAGCGCCGGGACCAAAGGTTTGCCGGATATCACAGTTTTCTGGATATCAGAGTGTTATACTTAATGTGCATCTTAGTGTACGTAGCAACCTCACGGACAGACCTAACCATTTAACTTGTCACTTGATATCCTGTCCTGTTTTCCATGCTGCACTTTCTAGTCCTTTTCACCACTACTTACGTAACAAGGTGCACATGTAATGTAAAAAACAAACACCAAATTTATTTAAATGTAATGGAGTTCTTTGTTGATTTGCCGGTTAATAAAGATTTCCGGATAATATAATGCCTGATATCGCAGATTTTACTGTACAGTGTAAACGTAACTTTATTTTACAGATAGCCCAGCTACATGTTTCGGCTAATGACGGCAGTCAATATTCGGCTGGTCACGAAACTGTAAATATGGAATTTCCCTTTTTTATATTCTTCTGATCAGCCTGATGATGGCTGCCATCATTAGCCGAAACATGTAGCTGGGTTGTCTGTAAGATAAAGTGTGTAGACTCTGTATCTGGGATGTATCGCCTGAAGAGGATATTTATTGGGGGGGGGGGGGAATTGGAGCCGTGTCGCGATGTAGAATGCGAAGTCTTTTCCATACGTAACCGTTGGATATATGAAGGGGTATGTCGCTTAGGCACAGGGACAATTACACGTTTTAATTTTAACATTTTTTCGGAAGTTGGTCAAGAGAATTGTGAATGGAAGTCGCGGTCTAGTGGTTGGTACTGTTTGATACTCGGAAGGTGTCGGGTTTGAGAATCTGGGTTCTGAGATGGCTGGTTTTAACCTTTTAAAGCCTAGCGGTAACTTTACATACCACCAGGTTTAATATTAAAAAATTCTACGTGGTGCCCACATTGCGTTTATGTGTTTTGTACGGATCTCAGAACAAACAGCAACTTTTGCCTTATAAAACATTAAGAGACTGGTTTTTATAACCGAAGTGGAGAGTTTTTACAGCGCGGTACGCCCTGAGTCCTTATATAAAACATATTACGTTCCGTCTTTAAAGGGTTAATTAGTCGAATTTTATTGGTTTTAATTACTTCCTCCAGACAAATGGAATATTAATTTTAAGTTGACCGCAGCCACTCTCTACCGCACTTCTCATGCTGCGTGTCGTACTCATCCCGTCATTCTACGCTCTGTAACCCTTGTTTTAGAAGTCATTCAGTGAGCCAAGAATTTGAAATTTAGTTCTTGTGGGATGTTACGCCTTGTCGACTGTCTCCTGGAACTACTTCACTGCTTGACCCAGAAGGTGAAGGCATTTGAAACGTCGGAAACTATCAGTCTACGCGGCCTAATGTCTCAGAAGACTAAAATTTTCAGTCGCACCTCTGTGATAACCTTAGATCTTACCAAGAAGTTTCGGCTAGGATTGTCCGGTGAATTTTGGGCAGTGCCATAAAATGGACAGGGCCACGCGTTTCTGAGTACTTAGAACCGTCATTTTGCCAGTGTTCATTTCGCACGACTTGATATTTGCAGTTGGTACAGCGTCGTTAAGAAGGCAAGAAGCAAACCGACTTTGAAATTTTCACGGCGGTAGTTGCTTCTGTTATTAGTGGTGTTTTGTTGAGACGGTGAAGGCTACTGGAGTTTAGGAACGTCCGCATTCTTCCTTACTCTAAAAATGAAAGCTACATTTTGCATGACTAACGATTTGTGGACCACAGCGTGAGAAAAGCAAAATCCGTATTATGGTTTCATATTTAGACATGATAAGGCTGTTTTCTGGTCTTGAAAAGTGGCCGGCGCTCTTCGGGTGCCAGAAACCCTCCCACTCTTAAGCAAATAAATGGAAGCCTAATAATGGAAGTGGTGGATGCATTCTGTCAGCAACCGGTTCGGTTGGTGCGGAGGTTCTCCTCTGCGATCTGCGAGCAGTAACGTGAAGATCCAGTGGTGAGGGCCATTCACCCGCTCGGATCTCTACTTCTTCCCACGCAGACCCGCCGTTGCCAATTCTTTCTTGCAGGGAGGTTTTTCGTGTTGTGGTTGACATTTATATAAAACATTTACTGTGGCAACTGTGCATCATCCACTAAAACAATGGTTACGTATAACAGCGTCCGGACTCCATTTGCGTGTCAGACTGGTTCACGAATTCTTCAGGGATACCTGCAGTGTTTTCAGATGTTCGCAGAATCGGAGAGTAGCTGCTTTGTTTTTTTGTTCCCAAATCTTGTAAAAAAATGTCAAACATTTTATGGTTTTTATGGTTTAGAAAAATACTTGCGTGTCTGGGGCAGCTGGAATAGCTTAGTCGCTATATTGACTACCAAGAAAAGGGCGTTCGATTCCCAGCAGGAAGGAGTTTCTTTTTGTTCTCTACAACTTGCAGACAGGCTGTTGAACAGAACTAGCTTCTTATTCAACAGATATCGCGGGCTCTTTCCCGGGAGTAAAGCGGCTAGGACTCGAAGCTGACATCTCACGTCCATATAGTGTTGAGGTTACGAGTATGTGGAGCTATATCTCCAGGCCCCTATATGCCTTTATGATGCGTACATGGACAACTGTACATTTACCCTGGAGTCTCATGATTGTATGCGTGTTCGTAGTTACGGCGACACCATGGAACAGGATCTCGTGAAAGATTATCCTAATAGTTGCAGTGCTAGTTTAAGGAATTCAATGTTTTTATGGAAACAGACATTTCATTTATGTACCGATGTTCACAATAGCTTGTCATCGTTTACCGTATCGTGACCTAGTTCAAGCTGGTCGTCGCTGGGACCTTATTTCTCCAATTTGTTGTAACCTCGCCTCCAGAATTATCTCTTCACTTGAGGTTTTAGTAACAAAGGTGCATGTATATTTTTCGTCTTCTTCATGTGTGGCATTTCTGCATTGTTCTTGAGCATGTTTAATATGGATGAACCATCTCAGTGGTACGTGAGGAAAACAAACAGTTTCAAACAGAACTGCTAAATCCTGCTGTCCGTTGCATATATTTACTGCTCTACAAATCTGTTGTTTGTTGCTCTTGTTTTTGCGGAGGACTTCTTTGCGTACATGTTCTGTATGTTGTAATTAGTCCAGTGTAACCACAGCGATAAAGGTAAAAGTAAAGTTGTCCCATACATGCCATGAAGGCACAGGGGAAGTATAGGCATGGCTCCATTCATTCTCAGTCTGGGCGCTATATGAAAGCATAGTCGTAACTCGGGGAGGGGGGGAGGGGGCGGCAGCAAGAGGAGAAAATACCCCCTCCTAAATATTCTTTCTGCCTAAGAATAGTTTTCTTTTGGCTGCTGAGTTGAAGATGGTCAAATAAAAAAAATTGGAGTGAGAATGAGTGGAAGAGGTATATGTATTATGTTAAGGACCAGTTCAAGTCACTCTTTCTTCCCTTTCTAACTCCACCTCTTCATCAATTAAAGTTCCTAATACCCTGGTCCATTTTGACCCCCCCCCCCCCAGTGTTATTAGCCAAGTTACACGTATGAATGGAGGGTGTTGTCCACGTCACGCCGCAGGATAGGGCCCTGGTACCCCTTGAAGTGGGGGGGGGGGGATTTGGAAGAACTCCAGCGCAGGTCTGGACGTGTTCGGAGATGGGAAAATCTCCGACCGGGATTCGAACTCCAGTCCTTTCAGCCCGTTGCCTAGCCGCTATACTGACTGCGCTACTGCGGTCGGTCCCTGTAAACACGCGTACTAGAAGAAATATTTTGTTTCTGTTGTTGACTTGCACTTCTCATACTTTGGTTTGTTCTGATACACGTCTCTATTTGTTACAGACATTCCTGACATTCCAGAGAATATCAAGAACCTACGATCTCTGCAAGTGGCAGATTTTAGCAGCAACCCCATCCCCAGGTATGCATAATGGCGAAGGAAGCACAGGGCTTTATAATTTTTTACCTAATGAAACAGGAAGACATTTGTTTCCTTTTACAGGCGAACAGGCATTTTTAAGGTCTGTAATTTAAGTTCATGGCTTTGTTATTTTAGAAACTACTAGTAATTTAGCTCTCCAAGAAATTATCCACCTTTTTTGGAACCTGAAGGTTCATGGATATATTCACAAGATGATGCTGATGTGTTCTTAATCCCTGTGTGTTTTAGGATCCAATGTAATCTCTCCTTCACGTGCTGTTTATGTCTTGGTAGTGAAGCTTGGGGTTATGTAAAAAGTACAAGTTTAGTTCACCCTGTAACGTGCCATGAAGACACACAGGGAGAGTAGAGGTGTACCTCTATTCTTTCTTTAACCTCGGGGCTAGATAGGGGTGGGTGGTTAAAGCCACGCCCCTGTTGCTTTACCCCCGGGAATATCCCGGTACCCATTGTACAGGAGGCTGGGTGGGCCTCGGGGCCGGTCTGGACGGGTGCAGAAAATCTCGAAGGTACCGGGGTTCGATCCCCGGACCTTCCAGTCCGTAGCGAGTCGCTTTGCCGGTTACGCTATCCCAGCCGACGCGTGAGGTTATGAGGAAAAGCAATAGAAAAAGAAGTTGCACGTATAAGTGTTTACAGATAATTGCTAGGAGTAATGTGCAATATAGATAGCAAATTTAGTGTTAAAGGTGTACCCAAAGGAGGATTGTAAGAAATATTTATGGTCCCATAAAGCTAGAGAATGAGAACAGATAAGGAGGTAAAATATATTACGAGCGGCAGACATTGTGCAATTTATAAAACCGCTTAGATTAACCTAACATTTTGGGTTTGAAATTCAGTAATTGTGTTCTTGAAAACTTTAAATACAAACAGTGCAATAAGAACAAGTAGAAGCTAAATTATCAAACTGGTAAAACGTGGGCCTGACAGAATAAATTTAGGAATCTTGAGGTGCAGTTCGTGTCATTAGTACACATACAATGACTTAACCCAGAGTCTTTTTCATGCCTAAAAAATTCCCCACGTTTAGGGACAACATACTCCGAACTTGCAGATTTATCACATATGTGACAAAGGTACTTGGTCTTTCTGTCTTTAGATGTTGGGCAAGGCATGCATCTGCCTTATTGACTTTTTTGTTAAGAGGAGTCTGGATTGTCCTCATGCTGGTTTTGCATGTCACATTGCCAATATTTTGCTGCATTTTCTGTATCAGTTTCTCAGACTTACTTAGTCCCAGCGTCTTTAGAAAAGCCTTGAAGACATTCTGTTTTCTTTTGCCTATTGTCCCAACAGTAGACAGTTTCTGTGTGTGTGCAGTTTGTTCAAGGACAACGAAATGTTGATGCACCAGTTATCCATTGTTAGGTTTCCATCTAAAGTGGAAGCTGGAGAATTTGTCCTTTCAACCACACCATCAGTAGAGCAGTCTGTCTAGGCTCTTCTCTGTCTGGCAAGAGCAGGACGGCTGTGGCTATCCCTGTGGTCTTCATTATCTTCGAAATTTTTCTTTTTGCTCAAATTCCTCCAGAAATTTTCTGAACAGCCCTTTTTCTGTCTTGTAAGGCATTCCATATGTTAAAACACCTTATATTGTAAATACAAGGTCAATACCTGTTCCTGTATTAATAAAAACAATTTACAACATCTGTAAATCTGTATCTGAGTAATAACCATATAGAATGAAACTCACATTTAAGACTGGAAACTCCAGTGCCAGTGCTGTGGTGGGGTTTGAGAAACCGCAGCCAGAGGAATACAACGTGCTGTGTTCAGCAGTTGAATGAAAACTGCTGGTTCCTATATGGATGTACAATAGTAGTTCTGATGTGATGGGACACAGAAGCCCAAGTGCCGTCCACATGTTATCTCATGGCAGTGGGCTCAGATACCTTCAGTGGCTTGTGAGAAACACCACTTCAGTAACGAAGGGTTAAGGTGTGCATAGTTTTAGGTTTCAAATTCATGGGAGTTACTGGATGGGATCTCCCCATCATCTTGAATGTGTGTTCAGGTTTTAAAAATCCTAATTGGCTCGTAGTACCAGAGAAGACACCATGATTTTTACTGTTGATCTGGTAATGCTGCAATAATTCCAGCAAGTTTAAAAGTGGCTGGCTTTGTACCCTGTAGGCATAAATGGGAACAGAATGTTATTGTGAAATGTTGCTAAATTTCTCTTTGTAGAAATGAAGGCATATTTACAGTAGAATTGAAACATAAGAAATAGTTGTGTTGATGAGAGTGTCCTCTTTATTTTATTTATTTATCTGCTTATTCATTCATTCCAGTATGTTTATCTTCTTATGGCTTATGTAGTGATGCTGTGCTAGCTCAGGCCAGCGTTGTATGATAGGATGAGTAGTGAATACTGAATTGGAAAGTACGTGGCAGACAGCAGTACTGGCCTAATATGAGGCTGCTGCCCATATTTGCTTGTATGGAGGAGTCTGTCTCTGCACTGATATTTGAACTGAGAACTTCAGGAGCAGGAGGGCTACCCACTTAACTGTGATGTTTAGTCACATCCTTCATACCAAGAGATATATACAATTATATTATCTTGTTTGCAGGTTACCGCCAGGCTTTGTACAGCTTCGTAACCTGACGGTGCTGGGTCTTAATGATATGTCACTCACCAATCTCCCACCTGACTTTGGAAGGTAATGCTTCTTTAAAGCTCATTGTAAGATTGTAAGACTAATTTCAACTTTCAGATCTGTTATTCATTTTACAAATTTCCCTTCAAGGCCTGTTTGCACATGTGGCACTCCAAAACGTTCACTTTCAGTTTTTGTGTTTGAATTTTAAACTTAGCACCCTGAGGTTGATCAAGACCAGAAATTGATTTTTAACATTTTAGATTGAGCTTCAGGAAAGGGCTACTGACCCCTTGTGAATTCCATCTGTTGGAACATGTAGCACATCAGCCTCTCCCATTTGAAGTCTGTTAATTTGCAGATGTGACACACCAGTAGCTGCACTGTCAGTATGTTTAGGTGATGGTTTTAAGTTTGAAATGTGACAGTGTGACAGAGCAGAATGCGATTTTTTAGCCTGGGTGTTTGCATGCTCATAGTTCAAGAGATAATTGTGACAGGTAACTTAGGGTAATGATTTGTACATAATATGAGTGAGGAGATAGCTGAACATTGTGAATTTAGTTTATTTAATTGTATACTGTACTTTCATAAGGAACCCCACCCCATGAAAAACAGGCTCTGTGAGGTGATGAGGGGCTGTGTGTATCAGTACAACACAATAAAGATATGATGCCATTTGTTTACATCTCAAAGGTTAAAGCGTGTTTAATAAAGGACCTTGGTGCAGGGAGTGCTCAGTGTTGATATATGAAAACATGAATACTTATGTGCAAGACTATGTATTTGTTACAAACTAAACGCACTCCCATAATGTTATTACTCCCTCATGTTTCGGCTTTGATATTAGCCATCCTCAGGGAGTAATCCTTATGCAAAGGGATATATTGTGGTAAAACATATTATAGTCAATGGTAAATGGTTAATAACATGATAGAGAGTGTAGTAATTATAATAATCAGTGTTGGTATTAAAACAGAATAAAATGAGTTAAAATTAAATAAAATAGTACAGGATTTGTGTTAGCTCATATTTACGTACAGTTGAACTGGTTTATAACGTCATAAAAGGGACTGAATATTTTGTGTCTTTATAAATGAGTGTCGTTATAACTGAAGAGTGTAATGTTATGGTTAAGAGTGATGAATTAATTGGCACCACAGAATATTTGACTCTATAGGCAAAGTGTCATATAAATTGATGTCATCATAACCAGGGTCTACTGTAGTGTGCATCCAGACATCTAGGAATGCTAGAGTGCCCCTGAATTCAAGTTGAATTATAAATCTTGCAAGTCACCAATGATGTGTGCTTTTAAATCGAACATTCTGTAATTTTAATCTATTTTATTCTGTTGTATCAAACATTTATATTATAATTAATGCACTCTGTACCATATTATATACCGTTTACCAGTGACAGTGGTGTGTTTTAACATTGCATTCTTCTTTGTTTAACCCTTTAAAGACGAAGCATATCTGTTTTATATAAGGACTTGGTGCGTACCGCGCTGTAAACACTCTCCACTTCGGTTATAAAAACCAATCTCTTAATGTTTTATAAGGCAAAAGTTGCTGTTTGTTCTGAGATCTGTACAAAACACATAAACGCAATGTGGACACCACGTAGAATTTTTTAATGTTAAACGTGGTGGTACGTAAAGTTACCGCTAGGCTTTAAAAGGTTAAGGTTACTCCCTCAGGATGGCTATTATCAATATCCAGAACATGTAGGAGTAATACCTTTACGCATAGTACCTAGTGCAGTTAGTTTTAATCATTGTATATTTTTGCATATATAATTATTGCACGAAAGATGTATAATATCAAGTGTCTAAGACAATATTCAGTCTTATGCTTCTAAACACAAAGATTGTAAAAAGGTTGAGAATGAGTGGCCATGTGACCACCTGAAAATACCAAAGGAATCACACAGAACTCAGTAGGTGATGCATCTTTAGCAAGTGTACACAAAAATTTAATGCAACAGAACTTCCAGTATAGCAGGATTAGGACGAATTTTCTAAATAATTCATGATGTTTACTTCTCTTCAGTGTTTCCATATGAAACTGTACACTGCTCATATCTGTAAATTAGCAGTCAGTCATATAAACTGGCAATTATTTTTATGCAAAGCACAAGCTACCAATAAAGTCCATGAAATACACATATCTCAAGTGATCATATCATACCCTACTTTTGGCAGATCCCTGGTATAAGTGACGCAACTTTGGTCTTGCCTTATATAAGGCAATTTACTTCAAATTTTAGTGCCACTTTTTTTTTTAACAGCACCATATTGCATGATATTTCAGCAGAAACATGAAATGTAAATCTCAAGTTTTGAGGCCACTAGGTTGAAGGCGACAAGAGATTTGCTTTTCAGAACAACCAAAGATAGGACATGCTGGATATTCTGGCTACTCTAAATGTACATTTATCTTAGCTGAAGGGTAATTAGAGTACCTTCTTATGCATTCATTTTTTGTTGAGTCCATTTCCATATGCATGTAAGTGTATGAACACACATGTGATAAAGTCAGAGAAATGTATAAGAAAAACTCGACATCAGAGCCTGTTCTTGTAGTGTAAGCAAAGTGAATAGCTAAGTCACATGCACATAAAAAGGTATGTTCTAATGTACATGTTGGTCCATTGGATATGACATGAAAGTAAGAAATTGTAAGACAGAAAGACTGTGTTTGCATGAAACTTTGCACAGAAGTAGAAGAGACGCAGGACTTATGGAGGAAGATCACTGTCTGTGAGCATGACCACTTTGGTGTTTGACATGTATCAGACAGGTTTCACCAGGTGTCATCCAACATTTCTCGAATGACCTGATGAGTTGCATTAGGAATCGTGTGTCTCCTGGCTCCTATAGTTTATTGGATTTTGCTCTTGATATAACCCCAAACAAAAGAAGCGTGTGGGGGGGGGTGTCAGGTTAGTTCAGTGAATCTGGGAATAAAATGCTACCTTCCAGACACTTGCAGTGGTAATGAGTGCTTGTACACCGTGTTGTGTGTTAACTGCACACCAAACTTCCAGATGTGTCCTCAAAAGCCAGCCTAAAGTTTTTAGTATGCCTTTGCCCTGGTCATGAGAAAATGTGTAGTCATGTTGCAGAATATACACAATCCGAAATATATTTCACTCTGTCTGTTATCAATACGTGTGCTATTATTGCTGACAGAATCCAGCCGTTTTTCCAAATAACACAGTTGAACCATCTACATATTTATAATGGCATCACAGTGTTGTGTGTACCTGAATTGTATTTTTGCAGTTGGTGAATGACAGGAACTACTTTTTTGAATATCTTCTCCTGTCCACGGAAATTTTCTGTCCTTTGCGATTTTATGTACTGCGTGCTGGTAAGGCTGGGGCTGGCCTAGTGCATTTAGTAGTTGCTTTTTAAGTTACTAATCCTGCACATAGCGCAGCGTTTCCCAATGTTTTTTGCGTGGAGGGACCCCTACAAGTTTTTATCTCGAAGAAATGCTGCCTATGAAAACATTCACAGGCCAGCAGAAGTAGATAGTGGGGAGATTTCTGTCACCACTTGTGAGGTGGTTCTGTAATAGTGTGAAATGAACACAGATTCAGTACAATTAAATGTAAGCATAAATATAAACTGACCAGAACAAAACAAAGAAGTAGTTGTTAGCACACGGAGATTATTCTAGTAATTATTATTAATTGTTGATACATCAACCAACTAAATCACTTAGTATAATACAATTCATAGCAAGTATTAAACTCCTACATGTTTCGGCACCAGGGTGCCAGCCTGAGGGAGTTTTAGAACAATGGAATATAAGCCCAACACAATAATCTAGGTATTGCACCGCCCGTGGTGGAATGTTTACAATGTTAAAATTCTGAAGTACATAAAAGGCTGATAAGAATAAAAATTACAGGACTGTGATATTAGAGTTGTATGGTAATGAGCGGTTCTAAGTGTAAGTCCATAGTGCTTATGATCTGTACAGAGTATGCATACAAACAAACACCTGTCTTGTTGGTAATGTGATCCGAAGGTTTCCCATCCACATGTGGCATGTGATGTGTGTCATGTCGGGCAGTTTAGTGAGAATATGCGCTGTATGAGTAATATAAATTACTCTAGTATTTCCCAGTTGGTGGTGAAATTTCACCTGATATTTCACAGGATATTTGAATTTTTCACAGTATGTAAAAATTTTTATTTACTCATTCACGATTTCTGGCGGAACTGCTATCGATGTTCTGTGGAAGGTTCCGCAGAACTGTGGTTGGGAGACGCTGATGTACAGGGTGAACCTTTCTTATTCTAGATTAACCAGTCTTTTAAATTGTGATGGTCACTGTCTGTGGTGTGTTGCAGTCTCACTTGTCTGCAGTCCCTGGAGCTGCGAGAAAACCTGTTGAAGTCCCTCCCAGAGTCCTTGTCTCAACTGTCCAAACTAGAGAGGCTGGACCTTGGGGACAATGAAATTGAGGAATTGGTAAGTAAAGTGTTTGGCTGCTCAGTCAGTCAGACAGACCATCAGTATGTTTTCTGCTTGGCAACGAAACCGTGGTGTTTATGTCTGATATTACTAAAGTCCAGCTGCCAGAATTTAACTCTGATACATAAGTGGAGTTTAATTGTAACTTTTGGGTGTATGTATCTACACCTGAAGTTGTAATGATAATGATGTTTCAATTCAGCTGAGTCTGTTCAGAAACTTGACCCTCAAGCAGATGAAACCGCCACAGTATTCAGAATATTAATAGTTCAGTCCCAAGTTAAAATTTGGGGCAACTTAAATTGTAGGGGACCATCTGTGATGAAAGGGAAATTTATATAACATTTCACAATTAATTTTCTGTAGTTTGGTGTCATATCTCAAATCCATACCATGTAAATTGTTCTTGTATGCTGTTGTAATGCTGCATTTGTTTAGAATCAGCCATCCCTTTCATTAGCAGTAACAAACCTGAGACGATGCACACGCACTTGCAGTAACAAACCCAGACCTTGGTAACATAGGTGGGGATCATTCATGAGTGCAGTATGTGGAACAGTTCAGATATTTGGGAACAACACTAATGAATCAGAAGTCCATTCATGAAGAAGTGCAGAGCAGACTGAAGTCAGGGAATGCTTGGTATCATTCAGTGCAGAGTCTTTTGTCTTCCAGTTTGCTATCCAAAAATACAAAGATTAAGATACACAGAACTGTAAATCTGCATGTTTTGTGTGGATGTGAAACTTGGTCGCTCACATTGAGGGTGGAGTGTAGGCCATGTGTGTTTAAGAATAGGGTTCTGAGGGGGATATTTTAATTGATTGATTGAAGATTTTATTAATTGATCTTCTGTCAATGTGAGCCCAAATCAATTTCGCTGGACTGACAAGGTTCAATTCTTTGATTTGTATTTTTATAGCCTCATCATATTGGAAATCTTCCATCACTTCAGGAGCTTTGGTTGGATCACAATCAGCTGCAGCATCTACCTCCTGTAAGCACTTTCTGTTCATATATTGGATTATGTCTTCACTACCTGTATATATTACATATATTATATATATATATATAATGTTAAATTGTATTTACATGCATTCCAGACACCATTTTTTTTTAACACCTGGCCTATCCCAGATAACGTATTTCTGTTTTCATCAATACAGTGCTGCGGCTGACACCATGAATGACTGATTGGGCTGTTTGCAAAGTGTTTTTAGTGACAGAATAATAAACAGGGGATTGCAGCTTCCTTGTATGGGACATCTGGTACCGTGTGATTTTTGCTTGTGTGGCATGTTAGAAGATAAAAGAGTATGGTAATATTCCTCACATGGAAGACAGTCAGAAAGAAAGCATTCCGAATATTGTGTTTCTAATTGCACCAGCAGAACTTTACTGTGTAGTGAATGTGTTTGTTAGGCGTGACATGTCTGTGAGCTTGAAGGAAACCATTTTCATTGCATTGTTTAAATATTGTGAGTAAACTCCTTCATTGCATTCTCTAAATATTATGAGCAAAAGCCTAATATTAACTCTTTGGTGCCAGAATTGGGCTGGGATAGTGTAGTTGGTATAGTGACTCACTACGGGCTGGGTGGTCAGGGGATTGAATCCTGGTGGGTGTGAGATTTTCTGCCTCCATCTAGACTGGCCCTGGGGTCTGCCCAGCCTCGTAAACAATGGGTACCATGTTATTCCCGGTGGTAAAGTGGCCAGGGCATGACATTAACTGCCCACCCCCTTTAGTGCCGAGGTTAAAGAAAGAGTAGCTGTACCTCTACTCCCCTTCTGGGCCTTCGTGGCCTGTTCTAGGGTGAACCTTACCTTGGCAATGAAATTGAATCCATGTGCAACCTCCAGAAGAGACATTTTAAATTTTGGGATTTAATTTTTTTTGCTGACTCTTACAATAAGAAAAAGGGAAAGAACCCAACAGTGCTGTACACAGATTGCACTAATTGGGTGACACGTATGCTGTGTTATTAGGATATTGAACCCTGCACCCTGTGACACAGTGTACGCATCATTTGGTGCCAAAGGGTAACTGCAGTACATCGAAGTAAAATGCTTAAAACCGCACTCGTGGTAAACTTGCAGTGATCTGCTGCATATTCTGCTACCATGTGTAGAGTGATGCATGATATAAAATAAAAAAAATGTCCCAACACTTGGTATGTGAGTGGATTGCAAGTTATTACTTTTAACATGTTGCAGGAGATTGGCAACCTGAAGAAGCTAGCTTGCCTGGATATCTCTGAGAATCGGTTAGAAGACCTTCCAGAAGAGATTGGGGGCCTTGCGAGCCTCACTGATCTTCACTTGTCTCAGAACGTAATAGAATCTTTGCCCGATGGGTTGGGAAACCTTCAGAAGTTAACAATTCTCAAGGTAGATCAGAATAGGCTGGCCATGCTGAATCCAAACATTGGCAAGTAAGTAACTTGGTGCAGTTGCATGTAGTTTGGGGATTGACCATTACAGTGTTAACTGTAATATGTATGTTGGCGTCTTTCACTTTATACCTATCTAACATTTATTTTAACCCCCATATGGAGACAAAATTTTTTATGTTCCATTTGCCATGTACCTTTTCAGCTAAGAACTGCTTTTTTTCCATTCCTTCGTCATTGTTTCTTGGCAAACAAGAATGTCATTGAGTAATCATTTTAAGCAGTGATACTGTGCATGCGAATATACTGTCAGATTATAACGTTGAAAGGGTTAGTTTTAGTTCTGTAGGAAGGAAATTTAGTGTCATGTTTGTGTCTTTAATTATGTAGGTGTGAGAACTTGCAAGAGCTGATACTCACAGAGAACTTCCTGATGGAACTGCCAGTATCAGTAGGAAATCTTGTGAAATTAACCAACCTGAATGCAGACAGGAATAACTTGCAGAGTTTACCAGAGGAGATAGGTTTGTATATTTATAAGACTTCAGGTTTTTAAAGTATTTTGTTTCCTTTTGGAGTTTTGGAATATATAAGCAACTGTTTTCATGAGGTAAAGCATAGAATCACCAAGTGGATTAATACGGAATAATGTTTTCTAGTCTGTGCCGACAAGTTACACGCAACTTTTTGTTTCCCAGCTCTTTATTATTAATACTGCTACAGGTTCGGGCACACAGGGCATCCATCGTCAGGTAAAATACAATTTGCAGAAAAACGTGTAAAGTCTGAGTCCTCTGCTTTTACACTTTCCTTTACGTTCGGAATGGTTCCAAACATGTCCCTACCCATCCTTCCATGTGAGAAACATGCATGCACACACGTGCACACTGTGTTCACTTGATTTTAAGACAAACCAAATGTAAGCCAACCTCCAAGTTTTACGCACACTGAAAGAAGACGGATGGTTTAAAATAGACTTTGATGACTAGCATCCTCATCCTTTCCTTTTCATCACACAGTCAACCACATTTCTGTTGATCCTAGACAGCTGTTCTACTTACGTAGTATTAATGTGTAATGTGTAAAGAATGAAATGATACACCCACATACATTTGTGTCATGGTGCTTTATGTATATTTGTCTCAGAACTTTGTACATTGGGAGCTGTAGTGCATTGTGAACATTAATTTCCTTGGTGCTTTTAGGCCGTCTCTCACAGCTTGGAGTTCTTTCTTTGAGAGACAACAAACTTCAGTACTTGCCATCAGAAGTGGGCAACTGCTTGGAGCTGCATGTGCTTGATGTGTCTGGCAATCGGTAAGTTGGTATGAGTGTATTGTAACACTACTTCAGTCGTAAAAGATAAAGTTCACCCTAGAATGGGCCATGGAGGCCTAGAGGTGGAGTAGAGGTGTAGTCCCACTCTCTCTTTAACCTCGGCACTAGACGAGGTGGGTGGTCAGCACCATGCCCTGGCCGCTTTACCCCCAGGGAAACAGACCTGGTACTCCTTGTAGAGGAGGAAGCTGCGTGGGGTCCAGCGCCAGTCTGGATGGGTGCAGAAGATGTTGCAGCCACCAGAATTCCATCTCCAGAGTGTCCAGCCAGTATCAGTCACTATAGCAACTATGCTGTCCGGGCCCATTACTCCAGTTGCAGTAGATTTAACTTTCTTGTGTAGCTGTGTAACTGTTAGCTTTTCAAGAATGACTCTGCCCCACTGGGTTCATTAATTTTGATTATATATTGGCATCAGATGAGAGGAGGAAACAATACGTGACTTTTACTGTGTCTCTTTCATGCATACATGCGCGCGCGCGCGTAACTAATTGGCACATTTAAAGTTGAGCCACTAAAAATGGCTTTTGGGGGGGGGGGGGGTACAGTTGCACAGTTGCAGGAGCATCACATAACAGAACTCTGCCAATAGTCGTCTGGATCCTTATATGCATGCCAGACTATGTCGTCCATACACTCTGAGCAGTTATCACAGCCGTATTGTCTGTTTGTTGCTAAACTCTTGGGGCGTAGGGAAGTTAGTGTTCCAGGTGTTGACATTTCAGTGCTTCAGGTCCGGTAAGAGAATATGAGTTACAGATGTGTTAAGTGGTGTGGCTGACGAAGCTGGGTTGAAGGTTATTGATCCTTCTTTGGTTCCTAAATGTACTACACCCAGCTCTTGTTTTATGCCCTAGTTGCATTCTGAAAAAGTGGGTGCAACTCAAAAAGGTGTAAATCAAAAACGATATTTCCATCAGAAATAAGGTGTTAGCGTATATAATGCAGGCAGCCAAAGGGTGTTAAGCCAAAAGTGAGACAGCACAAATTAAGAATGGTGTAAACTGGCAAGCGGTGTTAAAGCAAAAAGGCGTAACATGAGTATACATCAAGGGCTGGGTGTACAGTAAGAGCCTTGTTAATTGACAGTGACTGCACAGTAAGAGCCCTGTTAATTGACAGTGACTGCAACCAACAAATCGAACTTGGAATTATACTGTCATGCACTATCCAATTTTTTCTGTGCACTGTTATGTGATTGGTAAGTCCCGATTTTATGTTCTAAAGTGTTTTTTCTTTTGCTTAATTGAGTAATTATAAGATCCCCTTTCTGTATTTGTTTTGTAAATTCCTACTGTATAATTTAATACAGTTAATGTCAAAATGCAAGCCAGCGAACAGTAATTTGTGTTTGTGGAACTTTGGTTCTAGTTGATTATTTCTTAAAATAAGATTTAACTGATTCAAATGACTTGAGTAAACATCGTTTCATTGCTGACAGCAGCAAGAGGTTTTTCTCTCTTCACAGCACTTATACCTGCTCTGGGGCTGACCGAGCCTTCTTTGGGTACAGGGGGCACTTTCCTCCGATTAAAGTGGCTGGGTCATAAAAATGTTTACATCAATCTAATATATCTTTATGTTATGGTTCTTGATTAATCTTTTCAGACATAGTAGCCATCATGACTTTACATGTTTTCGGTAGTGTATGTATATGTCTTTTGGCATTTTAGCCAGAAGTGTAGTCCACTTCCAGTGCCAAGGGTTTGAGTAGGGTAACTTTAGCTTCTACTTTCTACTCATGCTGCTGTCATTTTAATGTAGAGTATGAAGGAAAATTGCATCAGGAAGTGCGAGGGATTTATAAGTTTTGCTGTTGTGTAGACCTACTTGTATACAGCAGCAGTAAGTCTTGAGTAAATTTGACAAGTAATTCAACATTAGTTTTCTTTTGTCTGTCCAGATGACTGCCGGGTTAGCATTTAGAAAAAGGGATGATTACATGCTTCCAAACCTGCCTTGCTTACCTTTTATGTTAATACTCCTGTGATACTGTATAAACTCCACAGTAAAATGGTGTCATTAACAAACCTGGCTCAGTAATGACGGTTGAAATTATTTTGCAGGCTTGTGAGAATATAAATGTCTATAGAGTAATGGGCTCATTTCATGAACTGGCATCATAAAAATATGCCTGCAGCATGATTTTAGTAAAGTTTAACTTGAGAATTACTTTGAAGCTTTAGGTGGTGAACCTGTCATCTTAAGTGCCCTAGCATTAGATTACATACTCAGAAAATGAGACAGAAAATTTGTGTCAGTATTTGCAAACCAGACTGTTTTCACAGGCAAACAGAAATATACATTTGAGACCTGAAATGACAGTTCAGATTGTGTGTTAAGGGTCATGTTCTCCACTATAATCTTTCAGGCTGCAGTACCTGCCGTTCTCACTGACAAACTTGAATCTGAAGGCGGTATGGCTGTCCGAGAATCAGGCTCAACCCATGCTGAAATTCCAGACTGATGTTGATGAGGAAACGGGGGAACAAGTACTGACATGCTTCTTGCTGCCTCAGCTGGAATATCACCCAGAGAATACAGCTGGTAAGTATGGGGCATATCTGTAAGGTTATTTGTCCAACCCTTTAGTATTAAATTTAATGTAATAAATATAATTTACATGCATATTCTACTCCTGCAAGGGCTGTTATGTAAGCTGAACAATTGAATTAGTAATTGTAATTGGCAAAATTGACTTTTCTTATGATATGCACTGTTCCATTAGCAGTCAAGTACGTAATTTCATGTTTTGGCTTGCTTTGGATCAAAAACTGTTGCTGGGGAACATACACTTTCGTAGAAAATATTTGATTCACATCATTATTTGTGGCAGTAGGAGGTATAACACAAGAATGGCATTTTGGTTTAGAACTTCAGTCCAGATATTGCACTCTTGTGGGATGTGCTGCCAGACTACATGGTGCCACATTCTAGAAGTCAGTATTCTTGGTATTAACCATTATAACAACCTCACTGCTGAGAGCTTTTTTAAAGGTGTGTAATATTGTATGAATGCAGTAGGAAAATTAACCCTTTGAAGACTGGCACTAATCTAAATTATATGTAAACATTTATTTTCTTTCTCACAGAGAACTCTTCATTTCCATTACAAAGACAAACTAATTAGAAAAAATAATGGCTGCAGATTGTGAGAATCATATGAAATATATAAATACGCTGAGTATCAAAGTGCAGACTTTTTAAGTATTTCAGCGGGTGGTATGTGATTTTACTGCCATTGCCATGGGTGAAGTGTCATATATGAATTGAAGGCATGCAGAACCAAAAGAATTTATTTACAACAGAAACACGCATTCACAATATTAGGTGGCTCCTACTGCTGCACTAGGCCTGCTGTGTCCATTGGACGTTGGTGTGACAAAATGGCTGGCATGCTTTCTATGTTGTATGGCATTGTTGGCCTAAGGCAGTGTTTCCCCACCAGGGTCGCACTGAACATTGTAGGGGTTTTGTGAGATATCATGGAATAGATACATAAAAATTTTGACATGCTGCTGCAAAAAATTGTGAACATCCCTCAAAATATCATGGGAATTTTTTCCTGTGGTTTACAGTACTACAGTGATCTCTGTACAGTACCAACTGCCTCATTGTTTTGTTTTCATTTTCATGGTTAGGGGTTCCTCAGGATGTGAAAAACTAGTTTAGGGGCTCTGCCATGGATGGAAGGTTGGGTAAACACTGGACTAAGGTGTGAAAATTATAGTCTTTTTGAATGTAAAAGAAGTATGAAGGCAGGTTGTATTGTGGGTGGTTGAATTTTTGTGACCTGTGTTACAGAATGTCATGTGTTCAGTTGTAAATTAGAAGGACCAAGAAATTCATTTGACATTTTCAGAACTTTCTGGATTGTTGCTTCTGAATTGTAGTTTCAGTTGTGGAGGTGGAATACCGTATTTACCTGAATGTGAGAATTTTTTTTGTAATTCATCATCTGAAAAATGGGGCATCACCTTGTAATCCTGCATATAGTTTAACGTGTTGTATGTAGGTATTTTTCAGCAAGTTGAGAGTTGTGAAGGAGGGGTTATGTTATATGCAGGTCTTCTTATATTCAGGTAAATGCAGTGTTTTTATAGTCCAGTGATTAAGAAGACTGGAACTGAATGACTGAAATATTCAGCCCAATATTGTCAGGTTTTACCAGTTGCTGTGATTTATGTAGTATGGCATAACAAGTGCGTGCGTGTGTGTAAAATTTTTTTAGTACTGTAATGAATTGCTTGTGTTTATAATCTTCAGGTGCTGTACCATGTTTTTTTGTGTGTTTTTAACTAGTTTTATTCTGCAGACTAGTAAGGTTGGTAATGATGTATATGCTGTTTCAGAAAACATGTTTGAGGATTTGTTTGTGATGTGTTGGAATCCTCAGCAGTTTTTGTGTTGTTAAAGATAACCTACATAGTTAGGATGTTATAAAATTTTGTTATGTGTATTGACACCAATCTGTCGGAGAGAAGGGCCACTTTCGCTGCACAATTTGTGCTGGTTTCCTGTGTTATATACTGAAGGAGGAACCGCAATATAAATGGCACACCACTGTGGTTATGATAATGTTTTCTACTTATTACATCATTTCCAGTTCTGCCAGTTTTTTTTTTCGTGCATTATTTTTATGTTGCTTCACATGTAGATTTCTGTGCTGCAAGGTTCAGATTTCTTTGTACTTGCATGCTGTAGTTTGTTCTGTTCTGCACGTCTGCTTATGATTTTACAGATGGGTCTGTTAATATGTGTGTAAGTTTTCATTTTAATATAACATTTAGCATTAATTAGATTGAAAATATATTTGGTTGCTTGTTGCTGTGCGTTGATGTTGGAAGCTACCTGATGTGTTATGCAACTTTTTTTTCTTAACTTTATTAACAGACTGTGAAAGTGAATTGTTCTCAGGGGTACAGTGTAAGGCACTGTTCAACTTCAGTTGGTTCAGTAATAAACTTTGGTTCTGTCCCATTCTGTTCTGACATTCTCTTAATTTATTGCTGTCTGACTGCATACATGTGTATGTACAGTTAGTGAACTGTGTACCACTGTTGTCAGCACAGCATCACAGTCCAGAATACTTTAGTTTTTATCAACACTGCAGTTGAAAGCTGAAATATTGCAAATGTTGTGCTGTTTGAACCTTAGATTCAGTCTTCAGTAACTGCTTTCAGTAAATTATGTACAGCTTTACCAGCTTCCAGTCTTAAGTATTAATGGGCTTGCCCCTCAGCCTTGGCTGCATTTGTCCCATTTCAGTGAAATGTGGGTGAACATCCCTCCCTGTATCAGTCTTAGCTGTTGATGGCTCAGACATCATCGAAGAATGCGAAACTTTGTGCGACACCTGACCACAAGACTACCATCAAAATTATTGCTCATCAGACTATGTTTTTATGTTGGAGTCTTTGAACTGACGTGTATTAACCTTTTAAAGCCTAGTGGTAACTTTACATACGACCAGGTTTAACATTAAAAAAGTCTACGTGATGCCCACATTGCGTTTATGTGTTTTGTACGGATCTCAGAACAAACAGCAACTTTTGCCTTATAAAACATTAAGAGATTGGTTTTTATAACCGAAGTGGAGAGTGTTTACAGTGCGGTACACACTGAGTCCTTATATAAAACAGACACGCTTCGACTTTAAAGTGTTAATTGTTTCAGTGCTGGTGTGGTATAGGGCAGTGGTCTTCAAACACTTAATTTTTTGGTGTGTAACATCAGGTGTACCTGTCACACAGTGTGATGCTCAAAACACTGAACAGTGGGTATAGCCGATGGCCTATCATGGCTTTTATTATGCAGCCCCCATTTGAATTCCGGTCTGCTACACATCACACTGGGTATTTAAGTCCAGTACCAAAGGATTGGCATCTGTGGAACCGTTATGGCTAAATTGGAGTTTTTGTGGAACCCCAGTAAAGTAAAAGTGTACTTTTTGAGTGCAAAAATAAAATAAAACATTTTTAAAATGAAATTTATTTATAAAAGTAAAATATTTACACACATTTATGAAAAAGAAAATTTTATTACTGGTGATTTATGCTGAAAATAAACCTAGCTCCAATTATGCACAAGGAGGAAGAGGAAAATAAAAAATATAATATCAGATTATCAAATTTATATATACTGGTTTCACTGTAAAGGAATGTGCTTGCATGTCCCATGAAAGTTGCACAGAGAACTCTGGACCCCAAGGTTCTATGGAACACAGTTTGCATACCACTAGTGCAGTGTATCCCCACTGTTATTTGCAGTTTCTGAATTGTTTTACAGATGGCACACTGGGGCAGCAGATAGGTCTGACTGGCAATTTGTCATGTTAATGATAAAGTGGAAGTACAGTATATATGTGGCAAGTTTGTGTACTTCATTAGTTAGGGAGATATGTTTCTACATTTGCACCATTAGTGATATGGGCACTGTGAGGATACCATCTTACTGGTACCCATAACGGCAGCATAAAGGTCTTATAGTAGGATACCTACCTTTAATCTTGAAGTATAGTTCGTAGGCCTGTTGTGAAATCCTCAATTTTTGAAAGGCTTTATTTCCTTCTAAGTGCCATTTGTTGAAAGGGAAATATGTTGTCCACGATTGCCGGTGGACTACTGTAGATCTGTTTAGGCAGCAGTGGTGGCAGTAGTGGTAGTAAACTTTTGTGGGTTTGTAGAGTAATGTTAGAGCACATACATTAGCTTCATGGCTTCAGCTTCTACCTGAATTCTGAGTGGAGTATGTACTGCATTGGTAGTGTCATATTTTGCCTCCAGGTATATCGTAACACACGCTTGAGTCACTTGAACTTCTTCAGCTTTGCATGTTGCGTGTTTTCATATGCATGTGATTTGTTGTGGACCCGCAGGTAAACCTTGTAGTGTATTCCATCTTGAGAATGAAGCGTTATTCTTACGCAGATCATGCAACTACCATAGTGGCTGTTCCTTCATACATGATCCTGCTGCATGTAAACTGAAAATTTATTATTGTAGGAGGAATGTAAGTAAACTCTTTGTGCTAGTATACTCATAATGCCTAAAGTACTTACTGAAACATCTCTATACCACAATTGTTAACAGTCATATTTAGGCATGTTTGCAAAATTGCAAAAAGCAACCATTAGCTTCATCAGGTCTGCCTTTCTGTCCATCTGTCAATTTGTCCACGTGGAACGACTCAGCCCCCACTGGATAGATTTTCATGAAATTTGAAATTTGAGTATTTTTTGAAAATCTGTCAAGAAAATTCAAGTTTCATTAAAATCTGATGAGAATATAGGGTACTTTACATGAATGAAGATCTATGTACATTTATGATAATATCAGTCGAATTTCTTCTTAGAGGCAGAAATGTTTCAGACAAAAGTTGTAGAGAAAATCAAAACACACATTTTATGTTCAGTAACTTTTTTCTGAAAGTCATGCCACTTATGAGATGGTAATGTGTAAAAATATGACAGAGACAGACAGGCCACATATGACAATGTGATACGGCACATGCACTTTACGTGCTGGATGACAAAGGCTACGGGCACACATTCGGAATATGTTATACTTACTGCTTTCCATGGCAACAGTGGTTTCACAAACGGCCTCAATGTTATGTTTGTATGTACTTTGCGTGTCTTGTAAATAAAAACATCTGCATAGGAGGTGACAGCAACGGACTGACGCTTCACTCTTTTGGGTGGAATAGTAATGGTGAAGTATAGGTATTTCTAATTTTCTTGTCAAGGGCTTTTTTTTGGTTTTTGGATGTTGTAGACTGCATAAACAAGAAGGCCATCTGTGTCTGCATCAGGTTTTATTGTCAGAGATCCTTAGACAGTGCTAGTCCTTTGTGGTTGGGCACTGTAACATTTCAGAACTGTTTTGTACGCACAGGTCGGACTTCGTTTTCACCTACTGCTTTGTTTGGTCCAGCAGTACTGCTAGTCAGTCAGTTGTGGTATTTGAATGTGGCTCTTGAGAGGGTTGGCCTTTATCAAAAATGTTCCACAGAGTACACACCCATTACAGCCTGAAGATGGAGACAGAAGCAGGTTCAAAAATTTTGTCTTGCTTGTTCAGACATACACACTGTCTGAAGAGAATGCTCATATAAAACTGAAAATTCCTGATGCCGTAATAATATTGTTGTGTAGACATCTGAATTAACTTAAAAGTCTGTGCTTCTTTTCTAACATCAGCTTCCATTTCATTGGTTATTATTTTTTGTGTTCCCTTCTTGATGCTTTTAATTTTCCATTTTGTTGTGCTGGTTATTCATAATGTGTCTAAGGTATTGGCAGGCATTTTTTACCAATATGCTGAGCATTCATTCTTTTGTGGAGGTTTTTGAATATTAAGTTTGTGGGTTGTGCACATGTGCGTGTTTATGATCAAAATTTTGGTGTTTTATGGTGTAATTGTCAGCTCAAGAACATGCCTTATTGTACCTAAAGATGCTACAAGTAAGTTGTCAACTCAAGAACAGGCCACAGTGTACCTACATATGCTATAATTAAGTTTATCAGAATGAGAACTTGCCTCAGAGTACATACAGATATTGATGTCTTAACATCTCAACTAATGGCTTTTATATGTCATCTCCCCATGAAATAGGTGTATATAAATTATTGTCGGTCCCAACTTTTTGACTGTGAAAGGTTGTCGGATATTTCCCATCGATTGTCAGAATTATAAAAATCTGTTTTTTTTTTTACATTCGGCATCCTCCTTTTCAGTTGTCATGAGACCAGTGCATGCAATAGAAGAAGCATACACATCTGTTGCTTCGCAAAGAGTTTGACGTGTGACATTTGAGAGTTTCTACCAGGTAGTTTGATTGAAATCCCATGGATGGATATCTCTGTACCCATACGTTTGTGATATGTGATGTACAAACCACATTAAGATGGAAACCCAGCACAAGTTACTTCCCTGGCAGCAACCCAGTGGTTAATGTATATTACAGTTTGCTTGGTAGCGCTGTTCACTCTGTTTTAGGTAGTCCTGGTCAGCTTTTGCCACACGCTGATCTGCTGTTCAGCTTCAGCACATTTCCACTTCCATCCATATTTTTGTAGCCCCACTCAGCACAATATGAAGAGAGAAACTACTAGTAATTAAACAGTTACTCATTTGTCTGTGTGTTGTTAACATGCGTACCTATTGTTTCCTGTTGTCTGCCCAAAACATCAGTGTGAATTCAAGTTAAATGTGTCAAAATGACCGCAAAGCTTGTTTTGGTATGTACCGCATCCATTGTCCGGTAAATAAATATCCAGTGATGTTTTACATGCCATGTGGTAGGATGGATATCATGCATAATCAGTGTGGCGGTGGAAAATTTTGTAGCAGCTATGTAATGTACAACATTTATCGTCTTCCTCTGTAAGAGATTAGTCACATTTCATATAAGACATTTTACTATTAGTTTCTCTCTAAAAAGTTACTGGTAAATATTGTACGCACATAGCTTTTACCTTTGCATATGCTGCAGGAACATTGTTTGAAGTATGGACTCCTTCATGAGAAGCTGCGTAGGGAATACTGACTGTAAAGAAACATCTTTATTCCTGAGGTTATGATCTATATATGCATATGTTTCAGTCTGAAGGAGTGCTGAGTAATTGAGAACATTTATGGTTTTTGAATAGGAACTTTACAGATAGTGTATGAAGTGGGCCATAAATCATGCTGCGTTTACAGTGAGGTTTCATTTTGCATGTTTCTTAATCGAAAATGGTACTCGATACATTCATATTACTTTTCCTACAGTCAGCAGTTGACTGTAGAGTTTCATTAACCTCATATCTCACAGGCAAAGAGTGTATGGGAATTATTCAGATTTCCTGTGTATCTGTACATTCCAGTAGCTTTGGACAAATTCCAAGGAGCTGGAGCAGCATGTTAGTATAGTGACTAGACTATGGGCTGGACAGTCCACAGTTCAAATCCCAGTGTGGGCAAGAGATTTGTCTCTTCTGCACAATGTCTAGACTGGCTCTGGGTCCCACCCAGCCTCATATTCAGTGGGTACTGACATTCTCTCCCAGGTGTAGAGTGGCCTGAGCGTGAAATTAACCATTCACCTCCGTCTGGTGCCGAGGTTAAGAATGAGTGGAACTATAGCACTATGCCTTCGTGGTGAAGTGAGGGAAAGCTTTACATTTTTTACCATTCTGGCCAAATTCCTCTTGTCCAGATGGGTGCTACAAGCTAATGCTGTTTTTATGACACTTGCTAAAGAGACATTTGTGCTAAAGATATGTAATCATTGAAAATCATATGCGCATATTTTGCATGGATGTACTTTCTCTAAATTGCAGGCAGTAGTTAGGCAGCCAGTTGACAGAGGTCAGATAGAGTTACAGGTATCATAATATTTGGTTCATTGTCTGGGAAAGGGTTAATTGTGTTTCTCAATAATAATTCACATGAAGGAGTCCAAACAAAGCTGCTAGTGTAGACAAGACATGTTTTGGAGTGCATTACAGATTTTGTTTCAGATTGCACACAGAGTTACTAACAGAAGTGAGCCAGGTTTACGTGATTAGCTTTGGAAGTTGTTGATACTTGAAGGGTCTTTTCAGTAATGAATCTTTGGGGTCAGTAAAAGGCAGAGAAGTTTGACCATCTGAACATATATTAGCTTCTAAAGAAGCATTCTGCTCCATAGAGTTTGTGTACCAATACAGACTTTATTGAAATAATGATAAATATGTACTGAAGTACAACAAACAGTTTATCAGGCTTAAATCTTCAAGTGTAAGAACCATAATGCCAGATATTAATTTGAAATGTTTATATTGTTCTAAATTTTAATGTTTCTCCTCCAAGGAACATTTTATCATTGGGGGGGGGGGGGGTTGCATACTCTTATAAAGTTCAGACGTATACTGCTGGTGTCATTGCTGCTGTTAAGGACTCCCTTGCTGATTAGGTTTTGGACTAAGTGACTGTTTCACATATTTTGACTGGGTAGAAGGGGCTGGTAATTGTGATGCTGATCTTTGCAGTATGGGAGGAGCAACCCAAAATCAAATCCCTTCCCTCCAGGTTTACACTGTATGGGAGGCTTAACCTTCTGTTGAAGAAGCAGTTTGTAGCTGTCTCATATCATCATACATCTGCAAGAAGACAGCAGGTAGAAAAATGTGACGGGTGCCATAAAATTGACCAGTAGTTGCACATACAGGAATGGGCGTGTGAGAGATAGCAGGTTGTGTCACAAGTACTTCTGTGTGTAACAATGCATGATGTTATAAATTCTAAATAAATCCTGGAAGTAATGAAAATAAAAAAAAGATTTGGGAGTGCACTTAACAACAGTTGTGTGGTAAAATTTTTCCTAAGGTTCCACTTAGCAGCTTTGTTGTGTCATTCCAGTTGCTTTGCATGTTGTACGTGTTCTGTTTGTGAATGCTTATGTTGTCTCTTTGCAAGGCTTGGTCATGTTTGTGTTCCTTGCCCTGTCTCTCTGTTTTAGACGCTTTTTATGATGGGCGGTTATATCGTTGTGGTATTAAGTTTAGTGGCGAGGATCTTAACGAGACAAGTGATGGTGAAGCTAACATAGCTTCTGTCTCGCTGCCAGATTGTCAGCAAGAGAGCGATGACGATTGGGAGGAAAAGGAAGCATCAAGAACACATTCAGTGAAGTTTACTGATGATCTGGATCCGGATCAAAACAAGGAGGTAAGCAGAGTAAAGTTGGTGTGGGAAGACTGATGACAGTGCGATGTGCAGGTGTGGTGCAACAGACATGGCACATTTGTATTGAGGCTAAGAAATTAAATCTTATGGGTTAGCCCCATCCACCTTTTTCTCAAGCTCTGACGTTTTTGTGTGCAGTGTATGTCCTCACATTCCTTTCCAGTTGTCATTCATCTGTTTCGATGGCAAAAATGGTGGTGCTGATAACCTTTGCTAAGGAACACACTGTGGTGCAGTTGGTTGAGGCACTGCGATACAAGCCAGTAGGTCGAGGGTTTGATTTCTGATGGTGTCATTGGAATTTTTCATTGACATGATCCTTCCGGCCGCACTGTGGCCCTGGGGTCGACTCAGTCTCTAGCAGAAATGAGTACCACGAATATTTACTGGGGGTTAAATGCAACCGATGCGTAGGGCTGACAACCTTACCACCGTTATGTGCCGATTGTCTAGAAATCTGGAAGCCTCAACCTCCTGGAACGGGAAGGGCCTGTCCAGGCCTGTAATGGCATTGCTTTATCTTTTAGCCTTTGCTAATGATGCGTGTTTCTGGCTGGTTGTTATAGGGCTGCAGGGGAATAGAGCAGTCAGCAGACAATGGAAAACTTCAAGCTCTTTTGTCTGAACTACCTGCAGGACTTCTTCTTTGGCTTTACTAAATTTTTTTCAGTCCTGACACTTTGTATTGCTCACTGTGTGGAATCTCACATTTTGATCAGTACAGTATCTGCCAAAGCACATGCCTTTCTACATCAAAACGTGCATTGTCTTTCCGCAAATTATGCTGCCATCTACCTTCCCACTGCTGGTATACTGCAGCATGAATGCATGTATTTATATTACTAATCCTGTTCACTTCGAAAAAGGCTGATTTTGTACTGTAACGAGACAGAAAAGGTGTATTCAGAGTGTTATGAAAAGAGTCAACACATATTTAAGTTTTTACACTGAATTGTCTGACACCGTCACCATACTAGCGAGGTAAGTCTAGTGGGCCCCTGAGCCATTCTGGGAATGGTAGCAGAGAGAAAATGTGTCTGCCTTTACTGAGAATTAAACCCTCATAATTCAACATGTGTTCAGTTAGTTTATTTAATGAATTTTCTTTTCACACATTTTGCTGTTTGTGAAGAGAAGGAGTGACACCTATGTATTAAGCTACATTACCTGAATGTTGCAAGTTGGATACCAGTGCTGTACTTCATCCCTGCACATGTAAATTGCTGTCGCCATGACAGTGGGAAAGCTGTGCAGAAATTGCCGTACAACACTTTGCATTTCACATACTTTCAGGGCTGCAAGACCCATTCACAGAATGTATGCAACCCAGAAAATATCCTCCAGACACATTAGTGACAGAGCAGAGGCACTTGTTGTAGGAAAAGTTGGTAGGCTGTTAATACGTGTAGCCTTTATTCAGCATGGAAAGAGCATAACTTTCAACAATATTAACTTCAGACGATAATATTAAAAGGTTGTTAGTAACATTGAAACGGATTTTTAAGAAATAGGGCTTGGCAGTGTGGACTTAATTCAATGCACAGCGTTAAGACCTGTGGCATGCTGTTGTGAAGGTAGTAATGAACTTTCAGGGCCCATAAAGACAAGGAACTTGTTAGCCAGCTGAGTGACTATTACGAGGTAGCTTCACAAGATGGTCTGTGGTTCATGTAGTTTGTTGTAGTAAACTTAGTAGTAATGCTTCCCTAGAATCTGTTACATCAAAGATATTTGAACTTCTGATCAAGTCATTTACTTAGAAGAATTTATATTTCTACCATGTTACATAAAAAATGCAAATACTTTTGTGCTGCCAAAATATTGTGATCTTCATGTAATCGGCTGTACTTACGATTGTTCTAACTTCTTGATCTTGAATTAATAGCGTTATCTGAAAACAGACCTTCCAATTACCATATTATAACCAGCTTTTTATAATGCAATACAACAACCAGATCCATAAAACAACATGACAGTGGTCATTATTAACTGAACTGAGGTTATGGTTATCCATAATGTGGTTGACTCTTTTGGTACAATATCATGCAACCAGGTAACAAAATGTAGAAGTTTTTGGGCTGTCAAAGTGCCATACAGTAATTATGTTGTTTATGCAGTCTAAGTCATATGCTCACTGACAAATTAAATCACATTTCAACTACTATGAGGTAGGGATTCCATTCTTCTGGGATATGACGATGGGTTCTCATCTTCAAGGGTCAAAATGTCCCAGAAGAGTCCTCGCATTAGAAGTGTTTCCCCTGTAAAGTATACTGCTGTTTTCCTCATAAAAAATTTATGTAAAATACACGCACACAAACAAGGATGGCCATAGGTCACGATGTTGTGTTGTATAGTACACGATCCATCACGAGTGAAAAACACAAGGCGTGATATTATGATGATGATGGTTTGTGTGTGTGTGTGTGTGTGTGTGTGTGTGTGTGTGTGTGTGTGTGCGCGCGCGCGCGCGCGCGCACGCATACAGCCTTTGATTAACCCTTGTATTATGGAGCAATAAAAGTTCCTACTTTCAAGGTACTGGCTGCATTTTGTAGCTACATTTTTAAATTATTTTCTCAACATGCTTTTCTCGAAGTTTGTTCCTTAGACTCAGTTAAAGACAAAAAAATTGCGTTTATTCTGATTTTTCATTTCTCACACAAATGCATAGAATGAAATGCCTGAACTTTCTGAGAACAAGAAAATGTAGTTTAGAACAGAAATGTGAATGAAATTGGTATTGTGAATGTTCTTTGAAATTGTTGCTTGTTATTTAAATTGTCTTGACAGAGTGGCTCTTGCAGACCCATTTTGAGTACTGGAAACTTGTCCAGTCTGTTTTTCTGTCCTTGGTTGTTGGACGAGTAGAACTAACATGGGTACAAAATGGTCCATTTGGATTTAAAAAAATATAGCATGCTAAAGAAACAATATACGCTCTGCATAATGATAATTTTGTGTCAGAGGGACTTCAAAGAACAAATAGAAAAATTGGTGAGGTTGTTACTCTCTACCACTGAGAAAAGTTGAACAAAAGACAAAGCCTGGGTACATTTTGTGCCCAGTCGGTAACCCAAGGGTGAATGTGACGGGTGGGGGAGACACATGGAAGCAGGTGTAGATATGAGTGGCACATAACATGCCGTGGGTGGGCTTCTCAGTTTTTCTGTGGGCTTTTTTTTAGTGGGCTGTTGTGTGCGTGTTCAGTCATAATGACTTTCGGTTACATTTTAATGTATTCTGACATTGTTCATGATGGATACAATGCCTTTCACAGTTCAGGAGCATCTGAGTGTGAGCATGTATTTTCACAAGAACGGACAGACTGGTCAACACGTGACAGAATAAGAGCGAATTTCCCTTTGTGTTTTAATACAGCAGCTCCAACTGAGGCCGGTTTATATAAATTGGAGAAAAACAGATTCCTAAGTGGCTGTGTGTTAAATGTGAATGGAAGTGAAAGACCACAGAAATCTGTAGATGTCTGTTCATTTGGAGGAGTCAGTTCTTTGGTCTTGCAGAAAGTCCATGAAGAAACAAGAACCTGCCTATGACAAATGATGGGGAAACAAGGCGACCATTATTGTCTGTATACATTTATCAACAAATTAAGCGACCATGACACGCATGTATGGTGGCATTCGCATCCCCATCTTACTGTGTATCTTCCCAAGCTTGGAATCCCATCACAGTTTTCTGTTTGTTGATGACTGTGTTGTACATCTCGGTTCAGGGTCTTCACGTGCTTCTGTTGGGACTAAACAAATCCACATTTTTTTTGAAGAAGTGGCCACATCGACCTGATATTACAATGTGGACTGGAGTGCCCATTGAACTGATTACTTGACCATATTTCTTTGATGTTTCTGCCATCAGTTACAGTTATTTGGAGATGTCCCGTTGGTTAGTTCCTGAACTTCATGATGTGGGCATTCCAAACAGTATTATTTTCCAACTAGATGAGGCCCACCAATTTTGCTTCGATGTGTGTGCTTTTCTGAACAGTTTTCACTGTGGATTGGATGACTTTGGACTTCTCAGGTGGCCTCGCTGAAGTTCCAGCTTGACCACATGTCACAGCTGGTTGTTGTCTTTTGTGAAAATGCAGCTGTACACAATTTGCATGCACTGTATGAGTTCAGAGGTGAGATCTGCCTTGGCTGCAACACCATTACACTGCTTTATTAAACACAAGGGAAAGTTTTCTCTTAATTTGTCACATGTTTGGCCACTTCATACTTTCTTGTGAACCCCAATGGTTGCAAGGAGATGCTCCTCAATTGTTTCTGTCATGAACAATGTCAAAACACACTAAAATGTAATAGAAGATTGTGATCATTGTTGTAGACCATGCCTGCAGTAGCACACTTGTGAAAGAAAAGTCCCCCAAAAGAGTGAGAATCCCAGCAACAGTGTATCATGTGCCATCCCTGTCTCTCTCTCTCTCCCTCTGCTACCACATCTCACCCACCCCTCACAGTAGTTGGATGCTGTTCACATGCCATTATCATAATGGATGTCCTGTCATGTGTTTTTCATTAACAGTGAATCTTGCATTATGAGCCATCTGATCATGACTTATGGCCATTGCTGTATATTTGACAAATATTTTGTCCATTTGCAGCATTGCATCGTGTTAAACACTTGTTCAGGTTACTGTGTACATGCTGGATGTTTTGGAGGAAGAAAGCTTTGCCTGTTTGAAGATACTTACACCTCCTAATGTACAGCAGCACACTTTTTTGGCTGTAATGCACATTCAGAAAGTTGACTGCACTGCTGTCCCTATTAAAATGCACGTATGTTACTATCTTTGCTTCGTTGAACTGTTTGTATTATTTCATCCTCAGACTCCATTTGTTCGGCAAAATACACCGCATCCCAAAGAGCTGAAGGCAAAAGCACATAAGTTGTTTGGTAAAGGAAAGACTTCCGATGGAAAGGCTGCCGTAGAACAAATGGTAAGCAAACCATTGTGATTGTCAACATTTGTAAGCTGTGACAAAATTTATAGATAAATTTGTCCCATGATACATATAAATTTCTTGGTAAATAATCATGACATTGTAATTGGAAAACTGAATGCTGAAGAAGTTCCTTTCCAATTAGATGACGCATATAGAGAGCAAGCACATAGTTTCTGGCTTAATTACAAGACCTGAGGTACAAAGTTAAAAAGTGTAATACATGATGTGATGCATATGTACACAAGATACAGTATGGGCCAAATTAAAGCCTTCTATGTATTTTTTTTTTCTTATTGAATCATCCTTATGTTATAACATCATATACATGGTGTGCTGAATATGAGAACTATCACATAGAACATGCACTTCAGGTCAGTGGTTCAGGTTGTCAGGTATCTTCTGAGTAGTATCATATTCTACCACTACTTGTGTGTTCATTTACTTTGGGTCCTGTAGAGTGTCAATATGAGATCATGGAAGATGTTTTCTTTTAGAAGTTCCTACAGGTAAAAGGCATGGAGAATGTGAAGAGCAGGAAAAATTTGTTTTCTGGAAATTAAAGTGCTTTGAGAAAGCCTTCTACAGAACTGCTATTTGTTACCACAAAAATTTCTGACAACAAGAAATTTGGCTAGTGTAAAGAAGAAAGGGTGTCAGAGCAAGCGTCTGGAAGGGCTCAGGACGTTGTCCTCAGTGCTGACCCTTAACCCTTTACAAGTGAAACATGTTCTGTGACAAGGAGTATGTTATAGCTCAAAGTGTTTCTGTTTTTTGCCAAAATGCTAAGTTTATGCCAGTTGCCACAAGCATACATTTTATACCAAATGCACCAAACATGCAGTTTGTACCAGATGTTGCAGGCATGCAGTTTATACCAGGAAGCTTAGATACTCTAGATTGTAGCGTGTGAAGAATATAAGACATGATCATCTTTGACTTGAAAGTAACATTAAATAAAATAAAATTGAAAAATAAAATTTACCCGCAGTGTGTTAACAATGTACTGACCAGTGATTCTGTGCTCTCAGATGGTATATCATGTTAACTTTTAACCCTCTGAGGACCTCAACACAAGTGTATCTGCACTTAGGAGACCCAGAACTGTGATTGTTACGTAATTAACTGGACATCTGGCATAAGGAAACTGATACTGACATATGACATGGCGTATGTCTTGCAGAAGTGCCGTAATATTTCAGGTTACTTTGTGCTGGGCTGTACTGTGTGTAGGGTGTTTGAAGTTAGACCTTGCATTCTGAGTTTGGTATGTATGACACCACATACAGAAGTATATTTGTGTGCAGGAACCTAGCACAGTTCAGTTAAAACCAGAAATACAGGCCCCAGAGTTAGAACCACCACCACCGCCGCCACCCTCACCACCACCAGCACTGTCACCGCCTCAGAGTGATCAGAATTCATGTGTGAAGCCACCACTGATAGATGCAGATGACACAAAGGAGGTATAATATGTCATGTTATATATTATTAAAACATTGTAATTTGTGTTATATTTATGCAGGAAGTGTTAATTGTGCCTGTTTTATGATTTGACAACACTTATGAATGTTTCTCAGCACTGAAATGTGTAGATGGCATGAGACAGTACAGACAATTTAAATAGCCTGTGCATATACCGACATCAGCATGGAAGGTTTAATGTCATGAATAGTTGTTGTTTGTAAGCTTATGTGTAGTGAACTGCCCATTTAAGGTGTGGTGAATCTGGGAAGGATCATTTAAATTAAATGTTAAATGAGGAAATGCCTTAAACTCGGTAACAACAAGTGGAAGTTCCTCCCTGTTCTCTCTGAATTGGTTGTTACTTACTTGCAGCACCTGTGTATGCATAGAATAACTGGGTGCAGGGAGTATATAGGCCTACATTACTCATATATATGTAGTTTGGTTGGCACTGAAATTTAGTGAATAATCAACACACTAAAAGAATTGATTGATTCTTTTAATCCTAGGTACTACTTATGGAAGCGCTGTTAAAATGAATGGCTTGCAGCGCCCGTTTATATTCTCTGGTTAACATGTAAAGTGTTATTCCACTGAATTATGCGCATACTGAGGAAGATATAAAACTTATTAGGACCTATTCAGGTGTGGTCCATAAAATAGGGAATAAAATTTATATTATGTCTTTAAAAAGTTGAAGACAGTCTTATTTTCACAAGTCAATAAAATGTATAGAAAACTAAATGCAGTTCTGGAAAAATGTGGCACACTTTTGGCATGACTTAAGCGTTTTCATGTGTAGAAAATACTGGAGTGTTTCCAAAGCAGTAAAAATTAGGAGTTTGTTACCATCAAATCTACAGTCACACTTTATTGAGTTCTGTGTTTTTGGACTTGTCAAGTTAAATATATTGGCTTTTCTTGAAGGTGAATTTCATAACTGCACATCTTGTATCAGGCACGATTTTATATTTTTTTACTTCTGCTGCAATATATATACTTATGTTTGAACCTAACACTGGCTTTGGAAATGTTCTTATTTGTATATTACGAACGTGCAAATACCTAGGTTTTCTGTAGAAGTTGCTTGTTTCAAAATACATGCTCAGAGTGGGAGTGAGGAGAAAGCAGGAGGAAGGTGAGACACTGGCCTTTGCAGTGACCTCTATGTGAACAACTTGAACCAAAGCATGGTTCAATATGTACCTAAGAATCTTGTCTGAAGATTAATAAACGTATTTTTGTTCACAATTTTTTGCTTGCATCTGAAGTTTTCTTATAGTTGCATGGAAACAGTACATATGCAGGTTATCATTAAAGTGATGAGTGCATGGAATTGTTGGCGTGCTTCTATAGACCTCAACCCTTTTTTATATTTTCTCAGATGAGCAATAAGACACCAGCAAAACATGTCATCACAAGTCAGGCATCACCCACAGTAATCTCTTCAGAACCTGGAAACCAAGTTGTTTGTGACGTGTCTGAGTCTATCAGTGAAGAGAAGGAGCCAACTGAGATGGAAGTTGATGAAGAGGCATATGATCAGGAAGAAGGTGAAAAGCATGTTGGCTTTGAAGTGGAGGATGAGGAGGACTCTGGTGCAAGACCAAACAGACTTCATCGTCGCGACACACCACACCACCTTAAAAACAAACGTATCAATGCGAATATTGATCACAACAAAGTAGCATCCATTATTGCCCAGGTAAGATTTGAATTTCCCATTTACACAGTAAAACTGTGTCTCATAGATATCATATACCATAAACAACATTAAATCCTTATGGCATACAGTTAGATAACCGGACTGATGTTTTTATGCAGCAAATGGCAGCATTGAGGTCGTACATACTGCTTTACATGACTGTGATTCTGCACGTCTTGGAATTTAGTTTATTTATGCTTGCACTTAGTGTTCGATTTGTGTGTCAAAATCTTGAGATAAATTTACTCAGGACTTCCAGCAAGACTGTTGGAAGACGCCAACACTACTTTATGAACGGTGGCTGATAATATTGTGATTATTGATATGAAACTGTCTTGTTCTGAATTCCATCAGACACAACTGTGTAAGTGCGTCCCTACTTACCAGTTTGTCTTATATAATCTCCTCATTCCATCTCATTATACATATGTAGGGAATATGGTATGGATAAGTAACCTGCGTATTTTGCGTGTTCATGGTGATGGCTGTTGAAAGTCACATAAATGAATTATGTTCCTATTTCTGTTGATCTGCCTTACAGATGTATTTGATAAAACCTACTCAGCTAGGTGAACAAGCTGTTTACTGCTGAAGACAGAACATAGAATTCAGAAATTATTATGTGCTCCGAGAGAAATGGGCTTCCAAGGTCAAACTGCCACTCTTATTCTGAGAATATGCTATATTAAGCCCATTGAATAATGTGTCACATGGACTTTAATTTTGTGTACCATGTTACATGCTGGGCACTCTCGCACTAACTGCATTAGGCTCACAACACAGTGTTACTGTCACAGTGTGAATCGAGGTGCTGCAGACAGGGAATGAATATTTTGTGAGTTGCTGGACATTTTACAATGAGCACTATGGTTATGTGCCTCAAAATAAATGAGATATTCAACTTAAAACCGGAGACTTTGTTGTAGATGACTACGTACTTCGAAGACCATAAGACTGATATTGTAAAGTCAACAGTGTGCTTTTCTTGCATGCATTTGACAGCTGTTTCCAGTGTAATGTGTAAGATCAAATTCTGACATATATTAAGGTCCCAAGGTAAATGACTGACAAAATAGTCTTGATCTTGGTGGTTGGAGTAGGATGATGATGCAACTTCGCCCTACTCGCTGTGAACCTGAAGATGGAGACAGTATCTTTTTCTGGAATGCGGCTTCCATCTGCAAGATGATGTGGTGTCACAACCCAGAGGACCACATTCTGAACCTGACAACATATCATCGTCTATGTTGTGACCTCCGCATTATTTTTGATTATCCCAGTACTGATTTTACAAATTGTGTCCTAGTAATCTTGGGGTGTGTCATCCCAGTTTTATTATATACGACTACAGATTATAGGAACTTTCTTACTGTATTTCATAAACTGTTAATATGGCACGTTTCAACGTGCTGTATCTGTTCATCTTCAGGTCTGTTTGCATAAAAAGCAACTAGAGAATATATTTACACATCATTGATTATGACCTAAAAAAAGCAAAATCTCATATTTCTTTTACACCGTGTGTTTGCATACTGTGTTCCATAAAACTTCTACAGATATACATATCATCATAGCTTTTGGCTTGTGCCCTTTAAAACTGTGCTGCTAAAGAATGGACATTGCTTTCAGCTAATTGATATGTATAATGCGTTGGTATATTGCTCTACCAATTGTGTGGACTTAACTTATTTGTGTATAGATTTACGTGGGTTTTCCCATATTTGAATTCGGACTCGACTGAGTGTGTGCTTGTATCAGGGAGGGAGGGAGGGAGGGGTGGGAGAAGAGAATTATACATTTACATGCTTTTTTAAGAGTTTGATGAAAACAATTGGAGATAAGGTTTTGAGTGGCAGGATGTGTCTATCACTTAGATGGACTCTGTTCCTCTCTCTTGTTTTCATGTGATTGTGCTTCTCTGTTACATATGCCACTGACATGATGTCTTCTGTATATCCAAAGGAATGTCCATTATCCATAACATGTTCTATAAAATTTGCGCTACTGGAAGAACACATGTACAGTCTGTATTCTCACAATTAAGTCAACACAAATGCATATTATTTGCCTAGAAACAATCTCTGTTCAGGGGATCTACATAGCCAGTAATTTAACCTAACCTCAAAAGAAACACTTCAGTCAAAGTGCAATGATTGGACCAGTAACAGGTGATTAGTTAAATGTGTTGATCATATAATGTGAAATCATTCCATAATTGCCCTTTATAGATACATAATATATGCTAACTATCAACCAAGAATTTCATATTTCTCATACATGCAGCAGAGGAATACACAGACATGTTTCTCGCTTTGTTATCACTTTCATTGTTGGCTCAATTTTACAGGACAAGATATGTATGTACAGGCTTTATGCAACATGGTATATGCTATGTATGCGCTGTAAAATGAATATGAGATCTGCCTTTCCTTAAATAATAATCGGTGATACGTGTTTAACTTCTCTAGGTATTTTGTGTATATATAGACCTGAAGATGATCTAGTATGGAAAGTTGAAGCATACCATCTTGCCTGACTCTTTATGAAATGCAGTAAGAAGTGTGTGTTGACTGCAGGTAATATGATTTCTGTCATTTGTACTTGTACAAGTAATTTTAACAGAAACATTTCTTTGGCCTTTTATTTTGTTGTTCTTTGATTCTCTGTCTGAAAAACTGTAATTTCGAACATGCCTGTGTTACAAATACCATTTAGACATACATGGGCTTTCTACAGTGCAGATAACTTGTACCCAGTCTGTGCAGGCTGTTGGCATAGCACACACTTTTATCTGAGCCTCATTTATCTGGTGTGGCATTTGGCTTATCTCTGTTGTTACAGGCTATCAATAAGAAGAAGGATGAGGATGTAGATACGGGTGGCTTTTATCCTACACCACCAGAGTCAATTGGAGAACAAAGTCAAGGTACGGTTTGTGCATCCAATCTTGTGAGCAGTCTCATTACCATAATTTAGGGCTGTGAAACATAGAAGGTCACAGATTATTTGCTGTAGCATTTAGCACTAATCTGTGTGATTGTGTGTGTGTGTGTGTGTGTCAAATGAAAATACGCCATATAACGATCACTTCCGAGTGCATTAGGAGGAGGAAGTGATACTTTATGGTGCATGCTGAATTTAGCGTGTTTAGCTAACGCTGTTTATTCTGCAATGAAGTCATTATTTAAAAAGCATTACGAAAGGAACAAACGGAATAATGCGGCTGTTAAACATCCTGTGAGTTTAGCAGAAAGCAAAAGTAATGTAGCTACTGTGGAAAGGTTACATGCTGAAGAAGGTGATACGCCATATGATTCTAAGAACATATCTGACAAAATTTTGTCACAGGCTAGGAGTTTGAGTACATTGAGTGACAGTGTTGAGAGTCAGAAAGGTGAGAGCACTGACATTCGTAAGCAGGTGGTTGACTATGGAAGTTACCAGCAAACACAGCCAAACAGTGCAACAGCTGAACACTTAACAGTGTCTGTAGACAGTTGTAGCTGTGAAAGATCTAACAGGGGACGGTCACTTAGTGAAGGAAATGATGCAAGGAACAGTAGCAGTAATGTACCTGACAATAATTTGTCACATACTGGAAGGTTTGGTATATCAGTTGAAGGTACTGACATCGAGAAATATCACAGCGATAATATTTTGAAGCAGGATAAAGTGCATGTGGTTGAGAGTAAAATATTTAGCCAAGTAAAATGTGAAAATCAAGATCATACACATTTGACAGCCAGAAAGGATGACATAGAATTACACAGAGACAGTGCATCAGCTGATAACATAGGGCATCAGAAGATTCAAAATACAGCAGCTGCAAGAGGTTTTCAGATGGTACCAAAGAAAGTGCGCATTTGGGATGGTGAGTCTAAATGTGCATCATTCTTAATACTGAATTTGTAGGCTATTAGTTCTTATCATATCATTTGTATTGCTTAATAAGTGTAGGATATCAGTTTGTGCATATGTATTAGCCCTGGATATACAGTTACAAATATGACTAGCTGATCGTTGCAGTAATTCCATCAGATGAAATAAGCTGTCTCTGTTTTCTGCTATAATGGAAGAGAGAACAAGTAAAAGTAATTCCAAAGCAATATGCATTTTATTTTGGAACAACAGCTAGTGTTTTATTATGGTGGTTCTGAGCCTTCATAGCTTCATTTTGTGGAATAAAGATGTTTATCTTGTGCTGAGTAATGAATAATACTTCAGTTTCTTCATTCTCACTTCCATCTGTTTCAAAAACCTTGTGTTTTCTGATTGTTAATGCCTCGTAATCAGTCAGCTTCAAATGACAGTTGTTTTTACTGTTGACATTCATGACCTTCTGAGTCTTTTAAGATCATGACTGACTGTGTTACAAGAACTGTTTTCCTGTCTATATTTCAGCATTAATTTTCTTTTTTCACAACCAGTAGTTTTCCATGGGTTTCATATTGCATTTAACTTTACCTGATGTCCCTAAGTTCTAAAGGCATAACCTTTCTCCACATGCTTCTGACAACATTCTTATTCATACTTTTTCATTGCATTTTGTTGCCATTTTATTCAGTAGCAAGAAATACAGCAGCAAAGCAAAAAATAATCCTGCAGTTTTTAATTGAATTCTGCCTCTGTAAAATTTGTTGAATCTAAGCAGATTGCTCTCACTGGTCTGCTAAATAACGTCAACATCTGCAAATGGAAACATTTATATAGTATTTGTGGTAATCCCATTAACACTCTTTACTAACTATGCTTGCTTTTTCCTCAGTTCTGGATAGTATATGTTTTACAAGCTCTTGTGAAATCTAAATAGAAGCTCCATGGCCTTCACATTGTAGTGTGGTTTTAGGGCAGAATTTGTATGTATGTGGATGTTTAGTCACATGCTAATTCATGGTAATTTACACTGTCTTGTGGCCCTCCTACTGTACATATTGGCACAGCTGTTACATGTCGGATTTGTACTCAGCTGTTTTACTGCCTGATATCTATTCAACAGTTACGCTTTCTGATACTCAACTAAACAGCTAGGTGTTCTAATGTCAGTTCTGGCAGTTCCTCAGGTTCAAGATGGATACTGGGATTGTGCCATGAGGTAGATCTGAGCTGCCTTCTTACATATACTGTACATGGCATCCACTTGTGATCAGTTTTCTGTTTCGTTTGCCACTGTGTAATGTGTGTCATTGAAACAGCGCTGTGATGTAACCTAAGAATTAGTTGTAGTCTTATGAATCTATCCCCATGAAAGACCTCCATAAAACAAAATTTTGGGCCTCAGAAAATACGACTTCATTTTCCTTCTCTGCCTCCTCCTCCTCCTCCTCCTCCTCCTCCTCCTCCTCCTCCTCCTCCTCCTCCTCCTCCTCCTGTTAGGTACTTAACCATTTCATTTGTAATGTTGTCATGCCATAATTTTCTTGACCCTCCCAAAGCTATGACAGGATGCTGCTGCTTTTTGTAATTTCTCATTCCCCTTTATGCATGGTTCTCCATGAGGTTGCTTTCCTTGAGTTCCCAGTAAAAACTATGTATGCATATCTTGCTTTTTCGCTCCCATTTGTGTGTTTTAGCCATTTCATTGTTGTTGGTTTAAACATTTGAAATATTACTTTTGGCACACTGAGGATTCATTAGTAAAATTTTGTGCCATTACAGTTTGTAGAGTGATAATGATTACAAACTGAATACTTTTTGCCCCCATGGTCTTAAAAAGTGCTGTAAAGTGACAGCTTGCAAACAGTTCCACTGCTACAGGTGGAGTGGTTGACTGGAATGTCATGTTATTCATTACCAAGGGATTAATCAATTTATTTGCTTATTTCATTATGTGTTGTGCAGGTAATTTTAAGATGGTCTAGTGCTTTTATTCTTTCAGAGTTATGTAATAAAACCACATTATTTCAAATTGTCTGAAGTATATGCATACAGCTGGGTGTTCCAAAAACTAATATCCAGCACACTTTGTTAATAATTTTTTATTAAATTAGTGTTTTTTCCTTCCATTTTCACATCAAGTATATGCACGTGTGTGAGAGGGGAAGGGTGCTCATGTGCACGCATGCGCGCGCGCGCGCGCGCGCGCGCGCACACACACACACACACACACAC
>BLKM01001271.1:163237-212836 GCA_013340265.1 Coptotermes formosanus
CACACACACCCACACACACACACACACACACACACACACACACACACACACACACACACAGACAGGGACCTTGAGAGAGTTGTAAGTGATGGTTCAGTTGTGGGAGGCATTTTTTGTTAAGTGTGTCAGCTGAGTGAGCAAAGTTTGGTGAAAGTAAACAAGTGAAGTTCATGGGTGTGACCCACTGGCTTAGTCATCACCAGTTTTGTAACTGTTACGTAACAGCACAATACACTGCAATATGCTGCTGCTGCTGTGTTGTTTGTGTTCTGCAGTTGGCATGCTGGAGTCACAGGTGGACCACTCTGCATGCCTCCTGGAACATGACAGTTTGTATGTTAGAAGTAGTTTTGGTACTTTGTATGTGCATGTGTAAATATTTGACACTGCATGTCAGTTGGAAACTTTGTAAGTGTAACCAACAGATTAACAAACTAATTATGCCCCCTCTCCTTAGCACTGTATCCTAAGACATTTCAATCTATTTCACATATTCACACCCTGTTTCTGTAAGATACATTTCACCATTGTCCTTTCATTTATTCTTAGGTCTATCAATGGTTCTCTTCCCATGAAAAGTTTCATAACCCAGATGTTGTATGCATTCATACTTACCATGCTAGCTAGCTAGCTAGCTAGCTAACTAACTAACTAACTAACTAACTAACTAACTAACTAACTAACTAACTAACTAACTAACTAACTAACTAACTAACTAACTAACTAACCAACCGACCGACCAACCAACCAACCAACCAACCAACCAACCAACCAACCAACCATCTGTCTGATTTAAGGATGCTCCCTTACTCTGTGATACCGTGTTGATAATTTCTTATCCGGCTGAGAAACATTCTGTTCTGGAACCTAAAGGTTCATGACATGCTTACAGAAGGTCTGGCACTGGGTACTATTATGAGTTAGTTTAGTCTCTTCATATCCTCACACATTGTCTCTCTGATGTCCATTTTAATATGAATGATACAAGTGGAAACATTTGTGGGCATGATTTGCGGAAATTGTCACTGTTGGTAATGTAATATTTCAGATTTGGATACAAACATTGAAGTCAGGGAAGAGCAGTATGAGATTCACATTGAACGAACAGCTGCTGGCCTCGGTCTGTCAATAGCAGGTGGCAGAGGTTCCACTCCGTTCAAAGGGGATGATGAAGGCATATTCATATCAAGGGTGACTGAGGGTGGACCAGCAGACCTTGCAGATCTCAGGGTATGTAATGTTTTTGTCATTGTAATGAATTTCTGATTAAGAACGCGTATCTTGGTATGTGTTGAATATAGCAGGTGAGAGAGTAAAATTGATTAGGTTTGTGTGACATTTGCACCCAAGACTTTAGTTTATATGTCAGCCAGGATGTTGGGCATGTAACAGTATGTGAAATTATATTCTTTTTAGGTAGGTGACAAAGTGCTGTCAGTGAATGGCCATTGTGTGGTGAGTGTGGATCACTATGAAGCAGTTGAGGTGCTGAAGAAGTCAGGTTACAAGTTGGTGCTTGTGGTGACGAGGGAAGTCCCAAGACTTGTTCCTGTCACAACAAAGGTATGCCGCAGTTATTCCATGGCCAATACCAGAGCAGCAGCCTCTGTGTGTGTGTGTGTGTGTGTGTGTGTGTGTGTGTGTGCGCGCGCGCGCGCGTGCGTGCGTGCGTGTGAGAGAGAGAGTGAGTGAGAGAGACATATATGATGAATACGGTTAACATGTGCAGTTAAGTAGTAAGTTGATTAACAGAATGGAAGAACAGGGAATGATAATAATTAACCCTTTAAAGATGAAGCCTGTCTGTTTTATATAAGGACTGAGTGCGTACCGTGCTGTAAACACACTCCACTTCAGTTATAAAAACCAATCTCTTAATGTTTTATAAGGCAAAAGTTGCTGTTTGTTCTGAAATCCTTACAAAACACATAAACGCAATGTGAGCACCGTGTAGAATTTTTTAATCTTAAACCTGGTTGTATGTAAAGTTACCGCTAGGTTTTAAAAGGTTAATAATGCTCTGGAACGTATTTACAGTTAGAGACAATTAAAAGAACTCTGATTTGAGTAGGTTTTGATGTTACTGAACTGCTGTTCACAGAAGCCATAATCTGAACTGTGTTTTGTTGTTAGGTAGTAAATGTATGTTACACTAATGTAACTTTAAAACCAAAGGGTATTAAGACCAGAAGTCCATACAGTATGCAGCTGGGTTTCATTTGTTCTGCATGGAATTGCTTTCTATACTGACATGGGCATTTTGTTCTGAATATCAGTTAAAATTACAGCCTAATTTGAAACAGAGAACTTGTTTGCTGTGGTGGAAGAGAGAACAAATGTCAGTGAGGGACTGTCACAGGGAACAGTTAAGGAAGAATTAAAAAACGGTGTGTGCTTCAAAGCCTGAGAACTTTTACGCAGGAGAAAAATGCAGAGAGCATGGATGGGAGATAAATGACATGCATAAGAGACTGAAAGACACATAGATTGTAGCAAGAATTTTTTGAAAGCAGAATGCAGTTGTTCTGGACACCCTAAATAGTTCTAAATAAAATGATCGGGGGAAGTGTTCTCAGTTGATGCGTACCATTTTATACAGTAGAATAGAACAGAATAAAAAAGGGCAGGCATTGTAGTCACTTGTGCGCTTCGACCATTACCGATCTTTTCTGCAGCCCTGTTCCTTGAACAAAGTGCAGTATCGCGTTGATGGAGATGTCCTCCAAGTCACCTGGTTTTACGAAATATTGACACAGGTGCCTGAATTTTACTGTGGCTAAAGCCGCACAGTCACAAAGAACATGTGAGGCCGTTTCAGTTGCCTGCTTGCATCTGTCACACCTGGGACAGTCTTATCATCCCCAATTTAAATAGTTGTCCTTTTAAGTGTCTTTGTCGTGTTAGCAGCCCCATAATTATGCTTAGCCAGTTTCTGCTCAACTTGAGTAATTCCCCAGCTCTTTTAACAGAAGGTCTTCCATTTTATAAATTTTTGTATGAATCACAAGGTAAGATTTCATTTTAAATTGATTTTACAGAATTTTTGTTTTCTCAGAATTCTCATTAGGTTCAGTGAGTCCCAGACATTCATGGGTTTGAGTTTTATCAATCCATAAATACATGGATACTGTAGTATGCTTTTTTTTATTTAGACAATTTTAGGCCCTTTGACCTCTGTGGTCATTATTACTGGATATGCAGGGTTTATATATGTATTGTAGTGCATTGTAGTATGATACATAATGGTATGGTATGTTTTCCTGTATATGTATTTACACCATTCTGTGTTTACATTGAAATTGCCTTCGATACATTAATTTGTACTATTTTTTTAACTACCCATACATATGTTCAGCATAGACATCTTGTGGGTGGTTCAGACCCCTGCATTTAGAGTGCTGTTTCAAAATTTTAAAAACCTTTGCTTGCAGAACCTTGGCAGCATTCATTGCTGGTATTACTGTTTTCTTGTTTCATTGTTAGTCATCCAACTGCATTGGGTTTGGTTTGTTTCACTTTTTTTGATTTATAAGGAATCAACTAGGTGTCGTTGGTTTGGTTTTCTTAGCTTCCTGATATTGCGTCGTCTCCGTCCCCTGGTTCTACCCCTACCTTCAGGCCACATGGTGCTTCCAACTTGGATTCTGCTTGCTCGAGCCTTGGCACCAGCCGAGCACCAAGCGCAACTTCTCATGTGTCAGCTACAACTTCAGGATTTGAAAGTGCAAGCAAAGGAGAGAACGGTCAAGTTTCTGGCGATCATAACCATGAACATAAAGCAAAGGTGAAGTATAAAAGTGTACAGATCTCTCCCCCTCTGAACTTATTATACAGGTATCCAGGAAAATGTCTGCCAAACTTTAAGTAGTTTTTTGTGGGCTGTTTTTGGGTGAAAAATGTTATGCCAGCATGGGCCAAAGTATCAGTCATTACATAGCCATTTGTAGTGTGAGTCATGACATGATGTGTGTCCTGAAGTGGCATGCTGTTTGCAGTTACCCCATGTATTATGCTTGCACAAGCAGCTTGTTTGAATCAGTGCTTATTACTTTCTGTACGCCTTCATGATTGTTCCATATGAGAGTGGCACCAGTCATGAGGCAGTATCTTTCCTCTGCATAACTACATTCAAATGTTTGCTAGTTGTAGTAATTGATCCTAGTAAGGGCCATGAACTGTGTAACAGCAGCTTAGAGGTTTTGCAGTATAAAAGTGCACCCATTGTGTGCTGCATGTCTTCAGAATAAAAAGTATTTTAATTGGACACTGAGATGCAGGGAGCTTGGATAATATAGTCAGTAGAGCAACTAGGCTATGGACTGGTTTATGGCATGAAGAGGGAGAAATTTAGCTTTACACAGAACTATACTGTAGCTCTTTTTTGCTGCTCACAGTAGCTGTATGATCATTGAAACACATACTCTTGTTCCTCTTGAGCATTGGGAATGAGGGCCAAAGTCATATTTGGGGCCTGTCAGTTGTCAGGTATTGTTTATTACTCAAATAAGAGGTCCTTTTGAATGAACAGAGTTTTTCTTCAAAGTGTTCCTTGTTATCTTTTTTTCTGTGCAGTGTAAGTTGTATCCTTTTAGTGATTTGATCATTCTCATAATGTCATCACTTATGTGAATAAGGGTTTATCAAGTATGTGTAATACAGGAGGCCATGGTCTGAATTGGTATAACACAGTGGAGAATCATAAATATGCATGATTACAGGCTGCCGTGATGGTGTAAATGAGATCTGCACTCTTCTGGGATTTTGTGCAGCAGAGACTGGCAGTTTGTTACTGAAGTTCCGGGGCAACCTATCAGTCCCATCTTGAAGGGCCAGGCAGTCCAAGAAGTATGCCAGGAACATGCAGGTACACAGCTGTAGAGGGAATGGTTTGGGCAGTGATTGGTTTTCAGAGAGCGTGTTAGGGTTAATGGAGGATGAAGGTGGTGCAAGAGAGAAAGGAAGTGCAACTTTACCTCCTTCCTCGCTTCAACTTCCTTCATGCTGCACTCACCATATTGGCTAGCATCACGTTCCCTGAGAACCAATCACTGCCCACACCATTCCCTCTATATCTGTGTACCTACGTGTATCCGGCATTCTTCTTCGACTTCTTGACCCTTGAAGGTGGGACTGATGGGTTGTCCTGAAACATCGGTAACCGCCAATGTATGCTGCGTAAAATCCCAGAAGAACACAGCTCTGAATTATCAATATGCTGGCCTTCTCCAAAATATCACTTTAGTATTTTGTGTTTTTCAAGATTTTTTTTTTACAGCCTCAGCCAACTAAGAAGATACCTGAACCGATCAAGACCTCAAGAGACATGGAGACTCGCAAGCAAACTGTCCACACAACACTTATCAGAGACCAGAATGGCCTTGGGTTCACCATATCTGGTGGGAAAGGATCTCCATCTTATAAAGACAACTCAGATGTAAGGAACTGCTTTGTTGCAGTATGGGTCATAGCAAGGATGGGCACTCAAGCTATTATCTTTTCCTTGACAAAGTAATTGTTTCTTTTTCATGGGTTTATAGGAAAGTGCAGAATTTCAAAGCACAATGTTCTCCAGTGTAATGCACATATAACGTTTCTCAGTTCAAGGTTTTTATCCTGTCAGTGAACACTTAATTCTTGTAGTTTCATTTCTTGTCACAGGTTCTCTGTGTTCAGTGTTTTCATTAATTTAATTCAGAGCTCTGTGATTTGTTTTGTGTAAGAGATATTTTGATTCAAATTAAGCCGTTGTATATGGGATATTATGTAGCATTTATCAGGAAGATGATATGTGCCTATATATTAGTTTTAACAACATAGTGAAGTGTGATGTATGTGTTTGAAGTTGTTTCTTCTTTGTGTTTGTGATGAAATATCTGTGTTGTCATATTTACTGAAAACTTCCCTGTTATTGTTTAAAAAAGAAATTGAGCGCTTGTTGAACAATATGTAGAACATTACGCTCTGCTTCTCCCAGCCCCCATTTTATTTGCTATTGTTACATGTTAATGAGGGGCATTATGCCTAGGAATTTCCAGGTTTGATGTCCATGTCAGGGCTTGTGACATTTTATGTGTTGCTGATATCTGTAGGTAATAATGCTACTATTTTTTTACATAATATTTCAGACAGTTTATTTCTGTACACTGTACTCTTTTTCATTTTGAACCAGAATAACACCTTCATTGCCTTCAGATAACTTTGATATATCTGGAAATTATTTCTTTTATCACCGTCCAGAGTATGGATAACATTTGTTTCATGATCAGGGTCATCACTTTTTGTAGAACATCCTTTGGAATCAACCATCTGTAGAAGTAATTTGTATTAACTTGTATTATTTTAACCAGTATTATTTTACACAGTGTGGACAACTTCAGATTTTCATTTCTAGAAGTGTGTATGTTGTCTGTATCGCAATCACTTTAAATGGCGCTGGCATTATCATCACAGTCTGGATCATTCCTTTCACTGACGAGCAGCCAGCTGTCACATACCTGATGCCCTGGCAGCAATAGCCAGCGGTTTAACCTGTATCCTACTGGGCTGAGTATTTAAATTTTAGTGCATGCTCTGTGAAAAATGTGAATATGATTTGAACAGACTCAGGTCAAATTATGAAATAAATGGCTTTTTGTGGGAAGTAAAACAGAGATTGTGTAGTGTGTCTTAAAAATGCAGTAAATTCCCTTCTTGGCTAAGTATATAACGTGAATTTCTAGAGGTGTCTTCCTATGTGTGTTTTCATATGTGGGCGCAGGTTTTTAAAAGGCTGACATCACTAATGCCAAAGCCAACTACTGGATTGTATTCAGAGTTATGATCAAAATGTTATTTTCCCATCTTCAGGTTTCCCAAGATTCCGCCCTTTCCTCCAGAAGTTTTTATCTGTTACATGTTTCTCGCATTCTACCTACTTAATCAGTACAGTGAAGGGGAGCCTGAACATATGTGCTGTTATGCTTGGAGGAGATAAAACAAATGGGGATATACAAATTCATAAGCAAGGTTTTGAAAGATGTGGCAACATGAAAGAATTGAACTGAAGTGATATTATTTAGGTCAGGCATTCAGACTCAGTCGTAAATATAAAACTTACCTTTACACAGAATACAGTGATTCTTGTGGTTGAAATGCGGTAATAAGTGGTGCAGGAATTATGAAAAATTGCCATAATTTTGCGGTGTGTGAAGGTTTTGGATGGTCTCACAGTTTGTAATAACAGTAGTATGAACTCCATTACATCATGAATTTTTTGTTTTCATTATAACAGCTGGCATAATAAGACACTTTTTTACTATGATCTTTTATCATTTCAGGCAATCTACATTTCTCGAATCACAGAAGGTGGTGCTGCTGAAAGGGATGGAAAATTGCAAGTGGGAGATAGGGTGACCTCAGTATGTATTGCCAATTTTATGTACTGTCATATCTTGTCTGTGTTTTGTTAGTAACGCTTTTTGCATTGATGTGAATTGCTTGGTGGCATGGTGGTTATGTTTGTGGCCAGGGAACCCACCTGATATCTCACCATGCTATATTCTCACTGTGTCAGCTCAGGACAGAACACGCTCTGTTTCAGCACCGTTTCTTTATTTTCATTCCACAAGATGGTTCCCATATCATTGCACTTTAATGCTGTGTATTCTATATCAGAACGAACATTCGGCTTTGTACCTTTGCATTCAATGATCTGTGCACAACACTGTGCATTTTGACAGATATGTTCAGTTTAATGAAAAATGGGGGAATGTTACAACTATCAGACATTCGCATGCAGTCTTTTCATTCATTTGTGAATTAACAAACTAACCTTTATGCCATATTGGTTCTGCATTTTTTGGGTGGTATCTTCCACTGTCGATTCTTTGTTTGCTATGCCCAGAATATGGTGGCTGCGGTAGACTGTAGCATGAAATGCTTGAAACTTCGCATGTCATATCTAGGAGAGATTTATAGATTTCTTTCCTCCAAATTTTGCTCCTGGCTATCTTAAAATATCTGTTGCAGTTCTGTGCCCAGCCAGGTACAATACATCTCAAGTCATGCTTTTCCTTTTCAGGCAAATGTCTGTACAGGACATAAATACTTGTCACTTTCCTTAAGATTCAACTTTCGCAGCCAGTGTCTTATTTAAGTTTACATTGTTTCGGCATCTGATATTAGGCCAGAAATGTATACGATATTAAATTTCAAGAAGATAGGCCGTGTATGTGTAATGGGACATTGAGATGTGTTTGCGTACCCAGCGTTGCTATGGAAAAGCAATGAGTATTCAATATGATGAGTGTGTATCTGTATTCTTGCCTTAGTTATCTGGCATGCAAATTGCATTTTTTTGCACTGCATTATATTGTCATCTGTAGCCTGTCTGGCTGTACGATATTCTTCCACATTATCTCATAAGCAGCATGATATTCAGGAAAAAATTATTGAAACAAAGTGAAATGAAATGAAATGAAATGTGTTATGGTTTTCTCTACAACATGCCTGAAAAATATCTCATTCTAAGAAGAATTCAGTGAGATAACTTAAATCTACAGAGGTCTTTATGTAAAGTACCCATTATTCTTGTCAGATTTTAATCAAACTTGAATTTTCTGGACAGATTTTCAAAAAATCCTCAGATATAAAGTTTCATGAAATTACCTCCAGTGGGTGCCAAGTTGCTCCCTTTAGGTGGACGTATGGACAGATGTGACATATTTAATAGTTACTTCTCACATTTTGCGAATGCGCCTAAAAAGTTAGCTTCTATAAGTCGGCCAGCAAAGTTCCTGGCTATGGCTGTGGATGACTGGGTGCAGATTGTACCCATGGCCACCTCATGGTGACTGGGTCTGCAGCTCGTTTAGACTCCTGCTTAATGGATTTGTGGTCTCTTTCTATGGGACAGGAGTGTGAAGCTCACCATTTCTCTCCATATAGTGCCAAGATGAGGAATGCATGGAGCTTTATCTCCATTCCTGTGTCCTTATAGAATTGTGCCGAACTTTGTGGACTACTTTATGTTGAAAAGTACGAAGGGGAGGAGACTTTAAACGTGTCAGATCATATTAGAGGTTCAGGATTTTCTGTCTGAAGTTTATATCATTTTCTCATCTGAATATTTATGACAGTCCCAAATTCGATGATCTGGAGGCAAGAAGCTGGGTATATGTCACGGTTGTTTAGTTCAAAACTGTAAAACCATTCAAACCCAGTAAAGATGTTTTCTTTGGTTCACATGTGACAAAGTCTAAGCTCTGTAGGTGTGATGACATATGTCGCAATTGTTGAAGGTCCACATTAAACTGTTGGCCCACTGTTTTGGCAGTCATCATCCAGTCACCCTGTCATTGCAGTCTCACTCTTTTAACATATTCAGAAGCTGTAAAGTTCAAAGGAACATAACTGTAGCATTAAAAATATTAATAAAATAAATTTATCTTTCGAGCAGTTCTCATTACTGCCTTGCTTGAACAGTTTTTGCTTTCTAAATATGCCAGGTTTGTCAGCTTGATGAGCATTTTACTAAATATCATTCTGGCATTTCATTGGTGCCAAAAAATTGTTCACTTTATGTAACTCAACATGAACACGTTGCTGTGTTGTAACTTACAGGAGATGTGAACGCAGCTGTTCTAATGCATTACAGTAGAATTCAGAAAAACAAGTAACTCTTGCCATGCTTAAATGTACTAAAATGTAGTTCATAAAGACATTTAACTTGACTGATGTCCGAATGTCATAGGACAGGTACTTAAAAATATTTCCGGTTTGCTTCCTATAACAAAAATTGCTTTATCTGTTCTAACTACCTGATATGTTACTTATTCTTTAGTGACATGCTCTGCTAACTCCTTTCTTTTCTAATGAGGGAACTGGAGATTCAAAATGGCATGGCAAAGCTTGCATACTTCAGAATGCTGCAAAATATACATACATTGTCTCCTTTCTATAATTTTCTTTAAGTATTTTAATTCATATAGGTGGTGATATTAGTATGCAGTATGTTGAATGTGATCGTGAAGCCTTACACGATACAGCATGTTACATTAGATTTATATTGCTTTTACACAGTTTCTTTGTTTGGAAGATTATTGCACTTAACACGCCTGATGAAATGTAACACATCACGAAATAAATGCTGGTTACGTATTTCATTTCACAGTAGATGGCAGAGAAAATTCTAACTTGCAAGCTTCCTTGTAATATAAAATGGTGTATACCATGGACAGCATGTATATTGAGCCACCTGCAAGTAGCAATATGCCACAGGCTGTAATCATTAGGTTTGTAATGAGGTGTTTAGTAACTGAATTCATTCAGGGTGTGGAGGAAAACTCAAGTTTTGAAAGAAACTTCATAGCACCATAAATCAGGTATTTTGGCTTTATTTATATTCATGGTGATAGCTGGTCATTGCAGGATTATTTTTTCAGTAACATTTAGACATTTTCCATTTTATGCATAGACTTTCAGTCAGTTAATACAAGAAGTGTAGAGAAACAAAAGAAAAACAAGAAGGTAGTGTTGATTCAGCATATGTGGAAGAAATCTCATATTAGAACTTTATACATAATGTCTGTACACCGTGGGCATTCAAGGGCTGGGGGAGAGGTGAAACGCCGAACTTAAAAAGGCCAAGGATGTGAATGTGTGGGGCCTGGTCAGGACCTTTACCTACATCAGGGGGCACAGTGACATGAATGTGAAGCAGTGGTGAAGTGAAAGTGGCAGGAGAAACCTGCTGCATTATGACTTCATCCACCATAGATTTTACATTAAGCCACACAGGATTCAGACTGAGTCTCTGTCATTTAGCGAGCATTCATATTATGACTAAATATTGTACTATCTGAATCCAGTTGCGCAATTGTTCCTGACATTTTTCTTGTATTCATGGTGGGGGGTTTGGGGAGGTGTGTTGGAACTTGCAACTGGCTGGTGCACAGAACATGTTTGAAAATTCCGTATAGTTAAATAAAAGACAGTTGGTCACTAGATTGGAGAGTATGGAAGTTTCACTGTAGTTGTGTGTAACTTGACACACCACGTTTTTGCGTGTGTAAAAGGCAGTTATAGAGTATGGAAAGTTTTTCACATTTATCTGAAAACAGAATTTGGTTTGAAAAGCATGAGTCATAAAACTGAAGTTTGGGTTGTAAAAGTTCTATGTATTAGGTAACTATTAGTGGCTGTTTCAAAATGGTTATTTAAACTGACCGGCAGTCTCATGCTGTACAGTGTACTCACATTTATCCGGGTTATATAACAGGAATTAATGGGTAAATTTGAAGTTACCCAACGTACCAGGATACATGGCAATTGATGGAAATGAAATAACTGATCATTTAGCCAGACAGGGCTCGTTACATCCACTCATAGGACCTGAGCCTGCACTTGGTATGTCTGCAAAGGTTGCCAGGGAGATGCTCAGGGACCGGACGAGTAGGAAACACGAGGAGCATTGGCAGTCCATACGTGGGCAAAGGCAGGCCAAGGGCTTTCTTAAAAAGCCCTCTGCAAATGAAAGCTGGGGACTTGCTTAATCTGAGCAGAAACCAGCTAAGAACAATGACAGGGCTGCTAACAGGACACTGTCATTTAAAGGGACACCTACTTAAACTGGGGCTGGTAAACAGTCCTGAGTGTGATAGCTGCAAGCAGGCATCTGAACAGCCTCACATGTTCGTTGTGACTGTGAGGCTTTGGCCACATTAAGAATCAGGCACCTGGCTCATCATTTTATGAAACCTGGTGACTTTGAAGACATCTCTATCAGCAAGATACTGCACTTTGTTCAAGGTGTGGAACTGCTGAATGAATGAGCGAGCCAAAGGGTTGCATAAAAGATGGGTAACGGTCAAAGTGCACAGGTCACTGTGGTGTCCACCCTTCAGTATTCTGTTCTGTTCTGTTATGTTGATTCTCATTCTAACTTTTGGCACTCCCAAATAACTGGCTGCGGAATGTGAAAAGCATCTTAATGTAGACTTGTAGAGACACTCATTCAGAAGGGGATGGAAGCTCGGTTAAGAAATACCTGGGGTATATGGCGGGCAGTGCATGGTATTATAGGGGTTCAGGACAGTCAACAAATAGCTGAACTTAAAGGAGTATTTGCACACACATTTTGTCGGGAATAAACTGTAGTTCTGAATCCTCTAAATTGGTAAATCCAGAGCAAGTTCAGGAAGAGCTGTGTGGAGAATATGTGACAGAGTGAGGACTCAGTGTGGTGTGTCTTCCCTACAGATAAATGGTGTTGACATGGAGGGTGCTCGACACGATCAGGCAGTGTCAATGCTGACTGGTCTTGAGAGATTTGTCCGTCTGGTGGTGGAACGAGAGGTGTTGGTTCCTCGTGAATCATTGTGTAGCAGCCCATCTCCCTCGCCAAGCCCAGGCTCTGAGAAGTCCCCTCGTGTGTTTGGTGTCCCAAAACCTTATACTGGACTATATAGTGCCAACAGCTATATGGCAAACCGGCCTGGTTACACTAGTTACAGGCGACCAATGGCTGACAAGACTGCTGGTGTGAGCTACGGAAAGTTGCCTGGACTTAGAAACGAAATGCCCGGGACAGTAACTAATAGTGATATGAAAATGGTTAATGCATTGCCACCTGACACTCATACAAACACTACTAACGGTGCCAGTGCCAGTGTTGGTGCGAAGGTAGAGCCACCGCAACCTGCTCCCCGTCGTGTCCCACAGGCACAGGCCTCGGATACCTCTGCACCTGCACCTGAAACCACATCAGAGCCAGTTCAGGTACTTCCAAAGCCCATCACAAATGAGCAATTCCAAGCTATGATTCCTGCTCGGTTCCTACAGTCATCCTCCACCACAGATTCCACACCAGAGCCCCCTGGGCCCACTGTGACAGTGACTATCAAGCAGCCTGAGAACTCAGCTGGGGACATCAAATTCCCTCCTGCCCCAACAAACCTCGGTAAAGTGACAGAGACCATCACAAAAAGCACCTTCACCGAGACTGTTGTGACTCGGGTCACGGAGAACAAGGAGGTTCTGCCTGTCATCATAGAGGTTAGTTAAGCTCTTTGTGGTCAGATTGAAACCTGATAATGCACAAGTAGCAAGAAAGTGTTAAATTGTAACATTCCTGTTGTCATTGTACAGGAATAATGATTAATGATGTAAAGATTAATGTATTCATAAACCGTCAGAGTACATTCTTATTGTTCATGCATCTAAAATTAATAACATTCAGAATAGCTAATGTGGAATCATGAGTTTATAAATTGTGTTTTTGTCATCCACTCTCACGTACAAATTACTTTCGGAATAATGTATGTGCAGGAGTAAATCTCCTTGCCCTAGCAGTTTCGCAGCATGTTCATGTTGGAGATAATGTTTTGGATTTTCTGCTTGCTAGAATTTTACTGACAGAAATAGTACATTGTCTTAGCCTTGTATTCATTAGTGAGCTGTATTAAACAATCTAGCTGTTGGCCCACATGTGGATGACTTTCGCACTTCCAGTTTTGCTCATTGTTTGTCTCCGTTCACCTGCTGTTGATATATATATATATATATATATATATATATATATAATGGATTTCTTTCACACTGTCCCACCCTTACAAAATCAGATATTATTAATGAAGCAGAGAGAGAGCCTCTGATTTAGAAGTGACCCACAAGAATGTGTAAAATATATGATCATGTTGCAACTTATGTAGGCTATTCAGAAATCAACCTCCAGTGGGCTGTTAAAAAAAACAAGATAGAAGGAAAAGTATTTTGTTACATATAAAAGTTAGCTACATACGTAGGCTACTTCTCAACATAATCACCCTCTGAATTGAGGCATTTGTCATAGCATGACTCGAGTTTCTGTATCCCCACGTCAAAGAAAGTTGCTGCCAAGTGCGAGATTTGCGCAATGATCCGTTTTTTGCAAGCTGAAGGCCATAGTGCAGCTGAAATTGATCGCCGAATGAGTGCAGTGTATGGACCAAGCCTTATGGGTGACACATATGGCAAGGGGTGGTGCAGAAAATTTCACGATGGAAGGGCAGACGTGCGTGATGAGGGGGGTCAAGGACGGCCATTCTAGTGACTGATGACCTTGTGCAACACATTGACAAACTGGTTTGCAAGCGACATTGATTCACTATCTCTGAACTTTCACTGGAATTCCGTCAAGTTTCTCGAACAGTTTTGTACGAAATTATCACAAAAAAACTTGGCTACCACAAGTTTTGTGCCAGATGGGTGCTCAGCTCCCGGGCAGCAACTTTCTTTGATGTGGGGATACAGAAACTCGTTTCACACTATGACAAGTGCCTCAATGCAGGCGGTGATTATGTTGAGAAGTAGCCTACATATGTAGCTAACTTTTGTATATGATAAAATATATTTTCCTGTTTTTTTTTTTTACTGCCCACCGGAGATTGATTTCAGAATAGCCCTCATATAAGCTTTAGAAGACTTTGTTGTTCAGTGTGTTTACGTTAATTATGTGGTATACATTAGGTTTATCAGTAAAAAAATTGCTTAGTTGTTTTTGCATTATTTAATGACTGAAGTTGACTAAGTTGCTGAGGTTTCAATCTTTCCATAAACGTATAATATAAACTGCATCTTTAGAATTTCTGCTTCATTTATAAATTAACAGCTTGGTAAATGTTCTGTGGGTGATGTATACCCAGTCAGTGTAAATTGCATGTATTTCCAATGTGCACAAGCAGTACCCTTCGTTTTTTGTTGTACACAATTTCTTTGCTCCATGATTCTGTAGAATATGTGAATGGAAGTTTCTGAAACTGACCTTGTAGCAGTCAAAAACACTGGAAGTCACACACAAGTTTTGGATTTCAATTTAATTTCAGATGGTTTGTGTAGAATTAAAACTTGCAGGTTTTGGGGTGATTCATTCAGGTCTGTGTTATGATTTTTGATCATTTGTGCCATGTTGATTGTGATCTTTCTACTCATTTTTTTGGTCTTATATTCATGGCTTTCATAGCATTTCCTGGAACAAGTATGTGTGTTAATTTGTGGCTGTCCACATTTCGCTGCGGATTTTGTTTTCACACAGCCTCAGTACTTTTATTCTGTGGAGTAAGATACCAGGTCTGACTTGATGGGAATGATATGATTCTACATACAGGAAAATTCCCTTTATCTATCTTGTACAGGACCAGACAGGTGTCAGATTTTCAAATATTCCAGATAACGAGATTGTACCTGTACTGACCTAAGTTCTTACAGATAATTTTTTGTTACTCAACCTGCACTTGGGCTGTACAACTAACCAGAGGAGTATTCCATTTGGATATCTTTTTCATCTGCTGGTTCTGGGTCATCAGGATTCTTTTCTGTGTTTTTTGGAGTCTTTGTAGCTGAAGAAGTTGGTGGAGTAGAAGACAAGGGGTAAAGGGATTCCACATTGGTTGATATACAGACGCTCTTGGATGCCTTTTTGAATATGTCCCTGAGATCTACCTATTTCACTGATGAATTATTTTGCAGGTAAAAAACTAAACTGCTAGTCTTGGGACCGCTGTCCTAAAGTGCCGGATTATCAGGATTTCCAAATTATCAGACGTCAGATTAACCCTTTAAAGATGAAGCGTGTCTGTTTTATATAAGGACTCAGTGCATACCGTGCTGTAAACACTCTCCACTTCGGTTATAAAAACCAGTCTCTTAATGTTTTATAAGGCAGAGTTGTTGTTTGTTCTGAGATCCACACAAAACACATAAACGCAATGTGGGCACCACGTAGAATTTTTTAATGTTAAACCTGGCAGTATGTAAAGGTACCGCTAGGCTTTGAAAGGTTAAAGGAGCTTTGCTCTGCATTATTGTGTAGGTTTCTAGGTAGGAGACCACAAAATAAAAGGTTCTGCTCTAAGTGGTAGGAGGCATGTCCCTGCTTTGGTCTGTTCTTGACTTGTTTGTGAATGTTATTTTGATGTTTTAGTAATTTCTAAGTATTCAAACTTTGCCACATTTTTGGAGGTCTCGTCAAGCTGTCTGTGTAGTGTGATTTTTTTTTCCTGCTTTGTGGTGTTCAGCTATGGATACCTGACTGCACACACCCGCGTCCCACTCCCTCCTGTGCATTTATTTATAGACCATCTACTTTACTAGCATTTCATAGAATATCTTTGTATGCTATTTATGTGTTCAGTGTCATTAGGGAGGGTATGGTCAAACAACAAGGACCGTAATGCCATAGAAGAAGAAAATTCATGTGTTCATCCAAGAAATTCATATCATCAGTTCCAGTCCCTTCTGCTGCTATATTCTGAAGTGGAGTTGAAGAGCAGTGTTGATAAAGCATCCTCTTTCAGACTATTCAGATAAATGTGTACCTTACTGTGGGTTTCATTTCAGTGCATTTTGCTTAATGAAGCACTTTCAGGCAGACACCAAGCTCATTACACTGTTGTGGGATACCTCTCTTTTGGCTGAGCCAAAGGCTTTTTTGAAGTCTGTAACCATAACAGTACTGAATAAACTGCATGTGTCATGAAGTTTCTCATGTAATATCATACTTTGCTCCATCAGTACACTTTCATCTGTTACCAGGGTCACAGAACCATCAATTCATGACAGTTTGCATACTTGAGTCTCATTTCCACCTCATGGAATATATTCCTTTACAGGAGAAGTCTGGTTTTGCAGCCATTGTAATGCCCTGAAAGATGAAACAGCTCTTGTATCTTATAAAATATTCTTTTCTGGTAGCTAGCATATGACATGGCATCACATCCTACAAGAAAGCAGTTTTCATAGTTGCTGCAATGGAAACACCCAAATCTCACATTTGCTACCTATGTTCTTGTTCATCTCAGGTAACTTTTCATTCTCTGTGGTGCATAACATACTGTGCTTTCTGTGGAGCCATCTGCTACTGACTTCTAGTGAGAAGGAAATGATCTAAGTGTCAAATTTGGTGCAGTGTCAATACTTATTAACTTGTGCTGCCTTTCTTTAGTGTGACAGCTGTGAAACTGGAAACTAAGGTCAGATTATGAATGTATTAAATTTTGTTTTGTTACCACGTGTTTCGATCACAGTGTCTGCAGTAACACATTGTGCTGTCTCTTGCTTGCCCAGAGGTTATAAAAGTTACCTACTTGTAGTGTGTCCTTAGTGGTTGCATGAAATGCCTTGATTCCAAAATAGATTTGGTCTTGATTAACCCCACACCCCTCCTGAAATTATTTGCATGAATTACCAAGCTGTTAATTATTTACCACATTAAATATTAATGTTCAGTTTGTATGTTCTTGTGATAGTGCATCACTGTTTAAATGCAGAGAAATGCATTAAATCGAACTAAATCAAACTTCGCTACACTACTGAATATTGTTAAAGTAGTTTTCAAGATATGCAGTTTACTATTTTTGTACTGAAATGTGGTTGCTTGCTGTGGGGGACAAACATACATCTGAGGTGTTTGTAAGTAAAGTGTTGTGGAAGGAAAAGAAGTATAAGAAGGATGATTTGGCGGATGGGAGGTGTTAAATGATGGGTAACTTTGTGATATACGTAACTCTAGTGTCATAGTTAGGGTAGTCAAATTGAGAATGTTGCAATGGTTTAGGCATTGGCTCAGATAGGGAAACAAAAAGTGAGCACACAATTTTTGTTTATAACATCTGGAAAGCTTCACTTTTGGAACTGTGAAGGAGAGAAAGAGATAATATTAAAATATGTTCTATGAAAGTGGGTTGTGGGACTGTACCTCAATTGAAATGGCTAAGGATATTGTCTAAGGGCCAGGTTTTGTAGTGGTATTGTTAATAGTATTGAACCTTTCGATTTTCGTGCAAGAGAGCTGCAACAATAATCAGTCTTTTGTTATATATTCATTGCATCATTTAACTTTCTGTCTTCTTTACAAGCCTGCCATTAATTGCTCTAGATGCTGATGCATCGTAAAATCCCCAACTTTCTAGCCCTTCAGCTTGTCGTTCTTTTCCTCACATTAAACACCATTCACTATATAGCATTATGGTCCATCGTAATTAAGCAGGAAATGCCCAAGTGGACCAGAACAGTGGTGAATGATTTCAACCGTTATGTGAAAGTCGAAGGCATTCGTGTGTGATCACTTAGTTTGCATTGTGTATTCCAGTGCTTGGTCTCCCGTAGGTGCTTTGTGAGCCTTTTGTCAAGTGACGTGAGGAGTGATACCATGTAGGTCTAGTGAAACGGTGAGGATTGTTGGGGGGGGGGGGGGGCGTATTTTACAATTTGCCTGGAGGACATTGGGATATTACTGGAGTTCCTTGGAATAGCCTTTCCATTGTAAATGCTGAAATAGGGTACTCCATGAGTGTGTATTTCATGTACGTCTCCGCTAGTAACCTGCAGTACCTGCTGTTAGATGTGTTCATGTGTCCCATGTTCTGCAGATTTTACCTTGGTGTTCGATTTAATGTTATTTCGCTGTATTAAGCGGGAATATTAACAAGGGCCAGTGTTTGTGTGTAGGATAACCTGTTTTCAGTTGCTTGTATTGTGGAAGTGATTTGTGACTAACTGTGATGAGATACAATAACCAAAAATAACATGCATAAGAAGATACTTCGAATTACTTTTCACCTCCTCAACTTGACTAGTGGTTTGTCATTCCCTCCTTCTCTTTGCTTGCATGCCTACATTTTGTGAAAGGAAAAATAAGTGTAAATGTGCACTCCAATGTACGCTGCACGCATTGTCCAAAGTGTCGTTTGAGGAAGACGAAAGTTGCCTGGGATATGATGCCGTGTCGATTGGTAATTATTTGCTGATGTTTCAATGATGCTTGCTGACTCCTTCTTCAGGGTAGTTGGAGATTACATGCAGTGTTTTTTAAGGCTTTGCATTCCTCATTTGTTCTAATGTTAGTTGCTGCTTGTACAATATTGACAGAATTAAGCAGAAGTACAGATTGTATGCTGCATAGCCATAAATTCTATTCTTGACCAAACTAATAGCATACTTCCTCAATTCTAAGATGCAATTATTTTCATGTTTGAAGGTTTTTGAAATTATGGTGTGTCTTACACTTGATGGCATCTAAGAATCAATGTTGAAATATTGCGTTGTGTACTGTACTGGAAAGGACAAAGCAAGGAAAATCTTTATGTCCATAGCTCTACTTATGGGGTAGTAAACGCAGAAACAGCAATAAAGGAGATCCGGAGTTATTTCTGCGTGTTTCCATTGTGTAAAATTTTGTTATGTGTGTTAATGGATAAACCCCTTGCAACATACCAGTTCTTGACAATGGCTTAACATCACTCAAATCACAAACGCTTTGGAGGACTTTTTCCATCGTCATCGCAGTTAAAAAATCACAACTTTTTGGAAGAAACTTCTTCTGAAATGTTGTGATTTTATAACTGTGTTGACGATGGACAAAGTCCTGTGAAGTGTTTGTTATTTGAGGGATAAATCTGTCGTCGGGAACTTCAGAAGAGGGTTGGGGTAGATATCGTAATTGTTGAGCACTCTGTTATCATTCAAGAAGTGCTGCATTACAAATGCATGCTGGTACAGAAATATCTTATGGGATAACTCTTGGACGTGGGTGCTCTAGTTTAAAAAATGACTGAGAATGACTGGTAGATATGGAATGTGAGGCTGAACACGCAAGTGAAGAAGGCAGTGTATAGATACATGTGCTTAACACAGTGTAATTTTCATTTCTGTGTTGATTCAAGTTTGTTAGTATGAAGAATTTTATGTTAGAATATTGAAGTTCCTATTGTAGTATGTATATTAGAATCTGTAGCTAAATGAAGGGCATACCATACAATCAGTGGCATCGTTTTTCCTGAAAACTTGTTACTAAATCAATGGTGTGTCTTATACTTAATGGTGTCTTATAATTGAGGAAATATGGTAAGTGATAGGGATTTCACTAATTGGTTTTCCACATATTATTTAAATAGACGCTGCACTCAAAAGTGTTGTAATTAAAGCTATAGATCTGCGTTTGTTTGTTCCCAGAGGTACTGGTTTGTTATACTGTTTATTATTTGTTATATGACTGGTTACATAAACCTTTCTTTATGCATATGCATGAGTGGCATGCTTATATTATTGAAGGCAAGTTGAATATAAGAATATTATTTACTGTAAGTTTCTGAGTGGCTTATTTATTTGTTTCTAAGAACTGCCAGTACACCTTTTTTGTTTGGCAAATGACACATTTCCCTCAGCATACTTGTTTTGTTGAATACAAACTTTTATTCTAAGTAAGTATGCTAACTAAATGTGCATATTATCATGCTGTTGCAGTGGAATTTTGTTTTGGAGTGTTCTTGTAGCAATTATGTCAAGGTTAAATCATGTAGGTTGTGTAAAATAATGGGTAGCAGCATGCAGGTCTGGTTTTGAATGGCCCCCATCACCACACTGTCAATATTTGGGGACTGAAAATAGTGATGTGGTGACTGGAATTTCTGTTTCATATTCAGGGGATCAGAGTTTTCTTACCTGATCAGCTGTACTCACATTCTGTGGTTTTTCTGAGTCTATCTTGAAGTGCATCTTATTATTATACTGACAGACCACGTTTGGTTCATTACATGTTCTTTCTATTTTTTAACTTAGCGTAATTCTTTCTCTCATATGTGTAGGTGACTTTCTCAGCTGTTTCAGCATAAATAAATAAACCCAGAAGTTCATTCTTGAGAATGACTAAAATTGCACCAACAGTAGAGTACCACCCTGTAACTGAGTTCCTTCACTCACATCATGCAGTCAGAGTTCAGAAAGATTTAATGTTTGTAACTGGGGAGAAAGGCACTGTTAAGAGGTACCTGTCTTATTGGAAGAAAACTGAGGAATCCTAATGTGTGCTTGTGCATGACCAAGCATGTGCGTGCATTCAAACGAAACAGAGTGCTAGGCTGGCTTGGAGCTTCTTTGCTTCTGAGTTAATGGGCATGATAGTACAGTTGGATTGTTGTCTGTAAGAGGTTGGTTCTTGTTTCAGTCAAGGTTTTTTGTGCATTTTCTTTTTCCTTCAGATATGAAGTGAACATATTCTGGCTATTTGCACATTTTCCTGCACAAAATTCTTGTAAATCTGTAAGCAGTTCACGCATCCAATTGCTGCTTGTAAGTATTTCATTAAGTCTTGACCTTCTCATGCAACAGAGATTTTCTAAATTTGAATGTCAGATCAGATCAGTAGAATAAAACGGCTGCGCCTTCACAGATAAACTCAGCAGGAGGCTACCCATCTACCAGTTTAATAAGTGCAGGTGGAGGAAATGGCTTCTCTTCAGAAATTCATTAAGGGTTTAGTTTGTTTTATTTCATTCTGCTAAATTTAAAACACTGCAGGCAGGCAGGCCGACAGCACTGTGTTATAAGTGTGTGAACTACTGATACCATTTACAAGGTCTGTGGATGCGAAATCTGCTTACAGACTGCTTTAACCCTGCTTACTCATATTATACGTATTGGTCCCTTAGAACAGAGTTTGAGTAAATGTGTCTTGAAAAGTTTCTGCAATCTGTGATGACAAAATAGCAACTGAAAGGTAGGACAGCTGGTCATAACATCTGCTTAACAAACTTTTCTAATTTATGGAAACACCTCATATGTTTCGTTCTTGTATTAGTTTTGGATTGTGTGTATAAAGTAACACTCTTTTGTGTTTTCCTGCTGGTGTGTTGTTAAGCAGAGGTTATGATGCATTACACTTTTCCATTTTGGATCTTTTACACTCAGATGTGATGTCTTCAGCCACTGGTTGACAGGGTAAGGGGACAGATGTTGATGGAATGAGTAGCTCTGTTATGGATGCTGGAGGTATGTGAAGTGTTCCCAGGATTCAATAAAAAAAATATGTAGTGAATGAATTTTTTTGTCAGTTTTGTTCTTGTGGACATTTACAAAAGACATATTTGTGGTGCTTCTCCATTTGTATCTCTTATATTTTGTAGCTTGTTCGAGTTTCTTCATAAAGCTGTGTGGCTACACCTGCTTGTTTCTCTTGTTGAAGCAAAGTAATGTGTGAAATTATGTGTGGAAGTCCTTAAGTTTCTAGAAGGAGAAACGGCTGGCATATGAACAAGAAATTGATAGGGATAAAATTTAAAGCAGATGTTTTTGTGTGGCTTTAGTATGGAATCTTGTAAACTCTGCAACTGCATGTTCTCTTGAAGGAAGTGTGAACAAATTGAAGTGTAATGGGTGTGTAGTTGACCTCACAGCAGTAATATAACATTTCAGCATAAAAAGAAGTTGATTTAAGTATTTTTAGTTTAGCAGGTAGCATTTCTGTACCTCTCAAGCATAGTGGTTGAAATGGAGTGCAGTGTGTGTATTGTGTGGTATGAACTAAATTGTATTTATTATGTAGATGAACTTTAGGCTCCAAAGGTTTAATATTTTGAGGATTTGAGTTTTTTTTATGGCAGCAGTTATGAAAATTACCATCTTGTAGGATTTGATGCTGTGTGGTCTGACGGAAATTTGCTGACATTCTGCCTTCATATTTTTCATCTTCCTGGAGACAGGCAGCACAGAAAGTTTTTACAAAACTTTCAGTGGCATTTTTTGTGACTTGCTTTGCAACTGTGTTGCAAGCGAATACTATTTGTTCAACCAAACGTTTATATCACACACACTAACAATCTTCTGTGTGTGATTCATATCGCAACTGAGCAGCCATATCACAGCAGCACCAACATCCTCGGCTGTGCAGTCTTGCATAACCAAGCTGATGTTTTCCTGTGCTCAGATCAAAGATTAATGAGATGCTCAGTATTTCTAAGGGATGATGTGCCTTGTCTCACAAAATTTTTTTTGAGGGGTGGGGGTGTTCGGCTCAACTGTAAATATTGAGCTGCTGCCTGTTCATAATGTGTCTGTGTATCTGCACGCAGAAGTTGGTCTCAGAAGTACAAAGTCTGCTGACTTTAATGCTCATACTGTCAAACCTGGTGTTGACATCTGTGCAGGAGTTGTGAAAATTGAACAATACCTGTAACAGAGACCTTTGTTGACAAGGCAGTAATCAAAGTATGTTGAAAATAAAAGTTTGAACCATTGTGCCACAGAAACTTCTAAGCGTCATGGAGACTTTTTGCAGGTTACAAATATTCTTAAGTGACCAAATCATTTCTAGTTGTGTGTTGTCTTCATGATGCTGGTTCCAAGAATTGAATCTTTATAGACTTTTTCTTTAATGTACTATGTTTTTCTAATGTTCACATTTCACTTCCATAAAGACAAGTTGTCACTGATATTAGTATACAATTTTAATTTGGATTGTTTCTGGATCCCCTCTATAATGAAGTTTCAACCTCTGCATTCAGTAGTTGTGCTTTTAAATGGTAACTTAAAATGTTTTGTATTGATGCGTGGTGTGTAACATTGCATTCCGTTTGTGAGTGAGATTTCTACCACCAGTCTCTATTCACTGCTTGAATTGTATCTTGCAGGAAGTGACACTTGTGAAAGAGGGTGGCTCCTTAGGATTCAGTATTATTGGAGGAACGGATCATTCATGTATGCCTTTTGGGGCAAGTGAGCCAGGAATTTTCGTATCACATGTAAGTACACTGTGTTCTTGAGAATTAAAAACGTGTTTGTGTGTCATGAATCCCAGCACAAACTAGGCGGATAAATAGGGATGCGTAGATCTGAATGTGCCACAGTGTGATGTTGTATGTACATTTCCCACTTTGTTTCCATTTTTCCACTGAACAGTTTGACTTCTGCAACAAAAGAGCCCACAATACCCATTTAATAGGAGTGTGGGTATGCCCCACAGCTAGTTTGGATGCTTTGAAGACAAGAAACGTCAAGGGCCTGCGGAGAATAGAAGTGATTCTTCATACATTCAGCCTGTAGCCTAATGACTATACTGACTGAGCTTTCCTGGTTTTACAGTTCCATAACTAAATTTAATTTACCTACTGTTTTTAATGCTTGCTGGAACAGCAGTGTTTTTTCGTAATATTACTTCGAATCTGTTTTTTGATAACCAGTTTGATTTCCCGCTTTTTCTTTGCTTTTATGAATGTAACAGATCCTTGAACTCTGCTGTGTCATTTAAATTTATTAATACCCTGGTGCTGTCAAAAAAGTTGTCATAAATGCCATATAAGATTTTATGTTTTTACTGTGATTAACATATTGTTGTCTTACACGTCTCACACCATGTGTTCTTGTAGCTGGGTACCAGCGTTTTGGAGGAGCATACTCCCTCCATCATCAGGATGGAAGTGACACCCTTACCTGTCCTCTGCCCTGAAGATAAAGGGTGTATGTTTCTCTAAAACAGTGGTATAGTTCATAGTGTTCTGGAGGAAGTTGCTTGTGCAGGAAATGGATTGAATGTGGAGTATGAAGAGGGGATAACTGGCAGAAATATGTTCCTGGTATTTCAGGTGGTACCAGGTGGAATAGCCGCGAGATCGGGGAAGTTACGAATGGGGGATCGAATTCTCAAAGTAAATGGAGAAGATATTACTAAATCAAGTCATCAGGAAGCAGTGCTAAAGCTCTTGAGACCTGGCGATGAGGTTGTTCTCACCATCCAACATGATCCTTTGCCAGAGGGATATCAGGTTGGTGCATTGCTTACTTGGTATGTGGACTTAGATTAGTTTGCTCCTAATTGTGACAGTTACTGTGCTAATAGCTGCTTGCAAAAAAGAGTGATCTCTCCTTAAATGATGCAGCATCTTGACTGATCATGGATTTGGTTGAGGATTTGATGCGTGTCAATTTCTGACACGTGGTGGAACAGTCTAAAATGCTTGAGATGAGATTTTGGATTCAACCATTGTTTATATTCTCTGCAGTGGATGTTTTAAGTGCTATTACAAAGTTTATTCTAAGAACATGTTAACAGTTCTTGCATTAGATATGTTATTTATGTGGTTACTGTTTCCCAGTGCATCGTCACATGACCAGTATACAGTGATTGCTCCTTCTCATGTTTCTCTGTTTTTTTTTGTATTCGTCTTCAGTACATATGGTTGCATATCATTTATCTCAAGCTTAAATTTTTTTTATGTAATATTTGTTAAGCCCATTAGTCTACTCCATTGTCTCCCAAGATGGACCATTAACCCTCAATTGACAGAGCTGGACATTTAAGTTTTGGCACACTCTTTATGTAAAACGTGAATACTATTTGAACCAAAAAAAAGATAAAAATTGTGAAATACACAGCATTTTATGGGAAATAAAACAGCAATTGTGCAGCATGTCTTAAAAAATGCAATATGTATTCTTGTTGGCTAAATATATATAATGACTCTCTTGGCGTGGAATTTTGCTTGTGTCTTATTTATAGGTTAATATATGTTTTTGTACAAAGAACCAAATGGGATGAGTTTTCATTCCGATTTTTGTAACGTTCAGCTGACTGCCTGAAGGAGGGTCTTAAAATCTCATAGTCCTGTAGCTAATCAAGAAATTCTCAACCTTTTGTGGTGCTTGAAGGGAAGAAACAAGGCCTATTATAAGGCATGGGAGAGATTAGAGAAGGTACATGTCAGAAAACATGATGGGGGAGGACGATGCCATGGCTGAGGCCCTTAGTCACTGGCTTGTCACTCTGCAGGCCTGAGTTAAATCCCAGGCCAGTCCATGTGGGACTTGTAGTGGACAAAGTGACACTGGGACAGGTTTTTGTCTGAGTACTTTGATTTAACCATTTCATTATTATTCCATCAAATCTCCACATTCATGCATTCATCTATTGCTGATACCGTATAATCTTGGCAATTAACGTTGTTAAATAACGTGATTAACCCTCTAAAGATGAAGCGTATCTGTTTTATATAGGGCCTCAGTGCGTACCGCGCTGTAAACACTCTCCACTTCAGTTATAAAAACCAGTCTCTTAATGTTTTATGAGGCAAAAGTTGCTGTTTGTTCTTAGATCCGTACAAAACACATAAACGCAATGTGGGCACCACGTAGAATTTTTTAATGTTAAACCTGTTCGTATGTAAAGTTACCGCTAGGCTTTAAAAGGTTAAGAAAAGACTGAAGGGAGAACTTTAGGCACTTAGGCATGAAAAGGGTATTATATGTAAGGAATGTTTTGAGGAAGTAGGGTGGGAAAATGTGAACCAGATCCATCTGTCACAAGGTAGAGGCTAGTCTCAAGACTTGCGAACTTGGTAAAGCAGTTTGGGATTGTCTTTGTAGTGGCTGTGATGCTTACTGTTTGCTGGGATGTGACACCATGTAGCTTGGTAAATTTACAAGCATTTCAGAGGAACCTGCAGACTCCATCTTTAGGGTTCTGACCTGAGCATGGAGGCAGCAGGTTCCTCCAAAATGCTGGTAAATTTATACTAGTTTAGAAGGTATGGCAATCTAGAAGACGGTAATGTTCCATGGTAAAGTATGGTCATGCACCATAGAATGTGAGGAATTTCTGGACTTGCTGAATGACTGTCAGCTATTCAAAAGTACCTTGCTCCATGGAGTTAATTAGGTGCTGTGTTTTATAGGGTCTTTATTTTATCTGGCAAACGTTATCAACATACGATACTAAAGCAACAAATGCGCTCTTGTTATTTTATTTTGGTGTCATAAATCACAATATTTGAAAGTTAGAGTTCTTTTGTTGTTTTAGTACTGTATGTTGATCAGCAGCAGTGCTTGATGTGAATAATATGAAATTTATCAATGCAAGACAGGCGAAAGAAATCCACCAGTATAAAAATGTTAGAGGAAAGTCACCCAGAACTAATGCAGCAATATGTGACTAACTTCCAGTTATTGTGATTTATGATATCAAAATGAAATAACGAGTGTATTTGTTGGTTTATTAGCAGTGCACAGTGTGAATAATATGAAATTGCTTGTTAGGCCTTGTCTGTTTATTTATCGTACTAATGTAGCCCACTCAGCCACCCACCCCAACAGCAGACAGCAAAGTAGAAGTGGGAAGTGAAGACGATGCCTGTCACATAAAAGCAGGACACTGTGGTGGGGTTCATTTCATTTTATTATTTTTCTGCATCAGGTATTGCTGGAAGTGTGGTATAAAAGAGGCCAAGAAGGTGTATTTATTTGCTGTAACAAACAAATGCAGCTTGTTTCTTGTCAGTTCCAATTTAGTCATCTGAAGTGACAAACATTTGCTGTTATGTGAAACATAATCAGTAGCTGTATGTGTGTTGTGGTTGTTGCAAGCTGGTCGAGGTTGAATATATTCCAGTCACAGTAAGTATTTTCTTTTTAATAGCAGTGTACTGTATTACCTTTTAGGTAGTAGTTGAACAGAACAGTGTGGAAAAAGCAACCATTTCTTGAGGATTCTATTCTGGAATATGATGCTGCATCACTGGTTAATTGGTTCCCAGTGTTTCGAAGACACTGCATTCCTCTGTAACACTGAGCACAAACTACCAGTGTTGCAGCATTGTATCCCAGAAGAAGAGAATTCTGTACCACGTTGATGTGAGAACATCATAACTCAGTAACGCAGCTACCATAACCATCTACTGCCTTATCATCATCTGACCCAGCTGACCTGTCCCCTCCTGCATCTCTAACACAGCTACCACCAGCACCACAGCTACCTCAATCCATCTCATTCCGCATCCAGTGTAAGTGCACAGTTCCTTTCCAGTTTACATAGGATAACAATGAATATTAATTGTTAATTTTTATAATAATATCAATAATACAACAACAATAATAATAATAATAATATTGTAATTGGCTATATATATATACCGTATATAAAGAGGGTGTTCTTGATATGATTGCCCTTAACGTCTACCTGTTCCATTATTTCTGATGGGGATATTATGCTGATTTATGCCTGCTTCCTTGGGAACACAACCAGAGCGTAAATCAAGGCCTGCCTATACTTACGTGTTGCCATTGACTGTTTTAAGTTGCCATTGACTTGTTTTAAGTGTTCAGCATGGAGAGAAATGCTTTCTTTGCTTACAATACATGTTTGTCTTGGAGGCCTGAGTTTCTGTATCATAACAGGTTTGTGTTAGGCCACTGTCATTGCTAAAGTGCATGAACATTGTTATACAAGACAGTAGTTGCCAGCCCAAGTCACTTTGGCTGCCCCCCATACTGAAGCCAATATGGTTATATTTCTCACTGTGACATGTGTTCGCCTTTTGTAGGAGTTGAGAATAGTGAAGGCAGAAGGGGAGAAACTGGGGATGCATATCAAGGGTGGCCTGAGAGCTCATCGCGGGAACCCACTGGACCGTACTGATGAAGGTGTCTTTATTTCCAAAATCAACTCTGGTGGGGCTGCAAAGCGGGATGGCAGACTCAAGGTAAGGGTCATAAGGAGAGTACAGTATAACTCCAATTATCTGGATGCTGGTTATCGAGAGTGCCAATTATCTGGATCGGCTTGGTGCTTCATGTAACTTTGTTGAGAATTCTACAAAGCCGGTTTGCCTTAAAATTACTGGTTATCGGATCGAGAACGTTATTGTAAAGTGTTACGGGTCTAGAATTTTGTACGTAAATAAATATGTGGTCTAAAAATAGGCACTTGTAGAAATTTTTTACCCCACTTATACTGCCAGTGTAGCCTATTTTCAAAAAAAATCCAGTTATCTGGATTTTCTGCATATCCAGATGGCTTGCGGTCCCAATTAATCTGGATAATTGGAGTTATACTGTATTATTAAACCAACAAATTATCCTTATGGTTGACACCTGAAATTTTGTTAAGTCATAAATTATAAACATGTATACGAAGTGTTACAAGTTTAAACTTACAAACTGAGTAAGCCATGATTGAACTCTATTACTTAAGAAGTATATGGAGCCATAATGCAAGTGGAAATGTTAACTGTTTAAGGGTGAAGAGCCAAGCATGAACTGAAATTTCATAATTCTCTTAGAAACTCCTTGGAAGGTACACGTATTTAGAAGGATTATTGAAATTTGAAAACTGAAAACATCAGTGTTAATTAAACTCATGCAGGTCATGAACTTTAAATATATTCCCCCCTCCCCTATACCTGATTAACATATTGTATGGGTCTCAGTTTCAGCTTATGTAATTTATGCTTATCTTGAGAGTTTATTCCTACCACCACCACCACCACCACCACCACCACCACCACCACCACCACCACCACCACCACTGTCTTCCATTCAAAGTGTAGTGGAATCCTGAACCAGTTGACTTTATGTCATCACAGTGTATTTCTACAGGATCCACTTTAATATTGTCACGTAGACTCCTGCAGCATCTTCCATTTGGTTTCCTTTCACAGGATGATGGTGGAACCCCCCAGTTAGTGTTCCTCGATTTAAATCTCTCCTCATTTAGTTCTCAGTTTTGGTGATCCCAAGTTAAGTTTCCACAATATAAGGCTTCTCTCGGCTTAGTGCTTAAATGCGTTACTTCCCAAAGGGAACTTAATAGGAGTTTCACTGTTTGCGAGGATTTTGTATGAATTTGTTTCCGCTGTTGCATGTTCATCCAGTTGTCACCTGATATCAGTAGCCTAACATTACCATGTAAACTTCACAAAGTGCAAAGTTTCCCATTTTCTGAATTCCCATTATGTATTTTTCTGAATATGCTTGAACACAAGACCTCTGGGTTACAGGTTGGGATGAGGCTTTTGGAAGTTAATGGTGTTTCCCTGCTCGGGGCCTCACACCAAGAAGCAGTAAATGTACTTCGGAACTCAGGGCATGAGATAACGCTGGTTGTCTGCAAGGGTAAGAGGATAGAAATGCTCGTCAGGTACTAATATATGGATTTCATTCGTTCTGTGTACATAAACCACAAATATGTGTTGCTTTCCAGGTTATGATAAAGCTGAAGTTGACAGATTATTAGCAGAAGGAAAGCTAACTAAGGAATCCAAATCCGTCTCGCACAGTGTATCTAGTCTCGATCGCGATGATGAAGATGCAGCTACACTCAGACAGGCAAGTAACCATCTTTCATTCCCCTTCAAGTATTCTGACCATCTCCAGCACATAAATTTCTTGTTTTGTCCCACTAAGCAAGTGGGCTGAAGCAATAATGCTTTGGTTTTTGTTGTGCCCGGCTTGAGTCTTGGCTACGGCACCAAGTATTCTGAGCAAGAGTATTTTTTCGAGTCCTCCCAGTCAAACGCCAAGACAGCATCTTAACTTAAACTGTTAACCCTTCCTTCCAAATCTGTTCCATTGTGTTTTTCACTATTATGAAGTCAGTCAGTGCTGTATGTACACGTGTGAGTTAGTGACAGTATCATTAAATAAATTATGCACAAATAATAAGTTCTGTGCCGAATTTTTACAATCTTATGACATCAAACAGTGAAGTTCTGGGACTGATGTTATTGCACAAGTATTGTGGCACATTAACCAATTGTAGCTAGGTTCTGTTCATGGTGTGACTGACAGGGATTAGTAACAAGAAAGAAAGCTCTAGTTCAATCAGTCATCCATAACAACCCAGCACGTAAGTTATGTTTTGCTTCGTTGTCATGTTGCAGCAGGTGGGCATTAAGTTTGTTCTTTTACTCAGGAAAACAGGTACAGAAACACACAAAGTGCTTGAAACTGTTCATGGATATGGAGCATTGTGTAGTAAGTTTGTTTTTGAACAGTTTAAAAGACAAGGACATGTATGTGAAGACCTTCAACATGATCCAGATCTGGGAACAGTTGCAGAAGTTCAGGAAATGATGGCCAGAAACTTCTGAATGGCCCTAAAATCGATAGAGGATCAACTGCGCGTTAACCAGGAGACAGTTTGTCAGATTCTTCCTGATTGGGAAAGATCAAGTTTTGCCCAGAGTTGTTCTGCACAGTCTCAGAGACAAGCAAGGGGAGCCCCGAGTCATACATTGTGAGGACTTATCTAGACCTGTCATACCAGTCCAGTTACTAATGTAGGCAAATCTTGGGTGTTCCAGTACAGTTACGAAGCAAAATTTCAGGACATGGAGTGGAGGACAGAAGCATCACTGAAGCCCAAAATTGTTGCTTGCAGAAGTCGATCAGAATGATGTTGATCACCTTTTTTGATAACAGGTTTTGTTCCACGAGGAATTCCTGCCTGGAGGGAAAACGGAGAAAAGTGAATTCTGAATTACTGAAAGGTTATTGAAGTGGATGTCAAGTGGGAGGCCACAATTTTGACAAAAAGGCAGTTGCTTTATTTCGTATGACAATGCTGCCATTCATTCTACTTTGACAGTGAACTGCTTTGTGAAAAATCACAAGATAGTGGAGATTAGTTACCCATCTTATGCACCTTCCCTCATGCCAGCAGTCAAGAACGGCGAGAAGAATGTAACCACCTAAAATTCACTTTTTTTTTGGCACCTTTGATGACTGTGTTGTGCAGTTTGTAGGGGAAATTACTATGAAACAAGCGAAGCAACTTTTTGCATTATCTTTTATTTAATTTGTAGCTGTTCTTATAGCATGAGTCCCTTGTATGTCCCAGTTGCTCTGTGAGTGTAAATACAACCACTTGTGAGTAGATGTTGGCTAATTGTGTAAGATAAAAGAATAATATACTGTCAACACAACTGAAATATGTGTATTATGTATTACTGCAATAATAAATAATACAAACATTTTAGTTGTGTCGATGGTATATTATTCTTCTATCTCATAGGTAACACGAGGATGACTGGCTTAAAAAACAAAAAAGAATTGTGTCATTCTTTATTCAGGAGCAGGAAATGAAGCAGGAGTTAGTAGAGTGGGAGAAGGAGGAACGAGAACGGAAGGACAAAGAATTGGCAATCCAGCAGGGACAGCAGATCATATCTTTAGCTGAAGCGGCCAGAGAAAAATCAACTCCAGAGAGAGTAAGTTTTGTGAAAATGTCTACAGTAGAAATCAAAGCAGTTCAGTAAGTACTGCTCTATAAGAGTGCATTTAATGTAACTAATTCTGAATTTTTCAACTTTCAGTAATCAAAGGGCTGCAAAATAGCTTGAAATTAAAAATTAACCTCACTGAAGCACATGGAATCCTACATTTGAAGCATTCACATTGCTGCAGTATATAGCTTTGGATTAAAAATTAACCACGCTCAGAAAGTACACAAAATACTGTGTTTAAAGCTGGGGAGCATAACATATTTTGAATTAAAGGGTATTTCACATTAAAGAATTCTGTAAACACATCAAAATTTCAATGTAATGTTCCTGTGTGTAGTGAAATCCCGTATTCAGCAACAGCTTGATGCAAACAGCATATTTTTGTCCTGCATTTATTGGATTTAAACTTATTAAATCATTCTAACTTCCAGAACTTATACGTCAGTTTATCGGGATGCTGGATGAAACAACAGTTGATATTCACATTTTCTCTCTGCCACAAATTTAATGCATAGGTTTGGACTTCAGTGAATGACTGCATGCACTGAGCATGCTGATGTGACGCTACTTATGGCACAGTCATCTTAAGAAATATGTGTGTGGGTAAATATAATGCCATTTGATTCTACATGCTTTTGAAGGAAAAAAATACTTTATATTTACCCTTTGTAATAATACTGGTTGTTGTGTTAGTTGATAACCTCTTTTCTCAACCATCCTGGTGTATGTGTGTCTGGAACTGTTCAAAATTTCCATGTGTTCCTCATCCTTGATCTGAGGATTCCCACGTACTTCATCTGGAGGCATTACCATGTTGAAGGCTCATGTGTAGATATGTTCTTACCCACTTTCTAATCACTTTATGATCATCTTCAGGTGTTGGATGTGGTAAGGGCAGCAGAATTGTTGGTGAACAAACCTTCCAGTCCAACAGAGATGCTGGTACCAAAATCTCCAGGTGGTCCTAAGACAGATCTGAAAACAACCACCATTGTAATGAGCAAGCACACACTTGCTCCGCAGACCGGCACGGTGAGTACCCAGCACTTGCTGTGTTACTGTTTGACATTCTTGTTTGAAGTAAGTTTGCAGTTGTAGTCCCCAGCTGGATACCTGTACAGTAGCTGAACCCAACTTACGTTTCTTGCTACTTTTGTACCCATTGCTGTTGGTATAAATGACAGTGTGAGCTGTCTGTGAGAGATGATGATGTAAGCACAAGTGTCCTGGCATTAAGCTATGAAGACGAATACAAGGGGGAATATTACTAACTGCCAGTATACCAGAATAACAACATTTCATGTATAGTGGTTGATAATACAGACCTGTATTTTTTTATTATTGCATGATTTATGTTTCCTAATTATAACAGCAGGGACTTCGAAGTTTTTATTTATTTATTTATCTATTTATCTATCTATCTGCCTATATTATTTCATTTTTTATACAATCTTGGCATTCACAATATGTGATAAGGTTACCATATTTACCTGAATCTATGTCGAGATTTTTCCAAATTTTACTAGTTAAAAAGTAGGGGTCACCATAAAATTGTTGACTAGGACACACACAGGATAAAAACTTTTATTAAATTTGTTATGATGTTTCTTTCTGGATCTGCGGAGTTCACTGTCCTATGTGCCACTTGAAGTGTAAATGTTTTATGTCAATCAGAAAGCAAAACCTCCAGGTTGTGATTTAGTTATGAGTGTGTTGATGGCTAGTGTTGGAAACCTTGCATAACTGTCACATTAGGTGGGATGCCCAAGACATTAGAATAATTTACTACCAGACTTTCCTACATTATTAACATACATGTTGCCCTTTGAATATGTTTTCAACATGAAAAGATTCCCTGCATGAAACATTCATCATACAGCAGGTTTTTCATTTAGTTATGATATGGTTCTTCTTAAAATAGAAGAGGCTTTATTTTATGTATCCTGTCAGCTGTGCTGTACATCAGATGGGTATAGTGCTCGAATCTGCGTACTGAGCAAGGACTTAGTGGTATGAATATTGCGAAGCTGATGAATTTAACTTTACTGATATTGTGTACATGAATATGTGGCAGGTACAGTCGTCAAAAACTGCCTTTTGTATTGTTTGTGTACTAGTTGGTCCGTTTATCATGTGTGGGATGGGGAGAGTTCGGTTTGATCAGAGAATGGCGTTTTACATACTTATACCGAATAATTCACATTCATTAAGACAATAGTCACAGCCTCTGAAATGCTGTATGTTAGCAAGTGTGTGTTGGAGAATGGCCAGGTTTATCTCTGGGCGTTTTGTGTCATATCTCATTTTGGATGAAGTCTATATTGCATTGAAAATGGCAGTCAAAAGTGATACAAAATTTCAAATGATATTTATTTGTTATTGTTGTTGAAATTATGGTGTTGATAAAATATGAGGCATGTTACATTTAATTTGGCATTCGCACTTTGTTTTCCTGTACTTCAGTCCTCAGTTTATTGCGTGCCTGTCCCTTACTTTGTGTCACTAGATAACATCATAATATGGTAACTTGAGATTTTTGGGTTGTGGGAGTTTAATGTTATTATGGGCCCTTGTGCTGACTAGCTGACTGGTGCTGACACACAAAAACAGGAAACCCTTACCACGTCACTGGAAATTGGATATCAGAGCAAGAGCCCACACCGTATAGAGTAAAAAAAAAAAGTCACACCGTTTATTAGAGGTTAATTGATTTTATTAATTAGTTGTGTCGACTGAAGTACCCAGTTTGTCTGTATTGCATGTGACAGGATAACCCAAACAAAGGTTTTTGTGACCCTTTTAAAGAAAGTCATTCTTCGAAAGGTTGACTTATTTTAATTATGGCAGTATTTTTTGTAATGTTATGACACACATGTTCACAAAATGTGTTGAAATTGGTTTACTTCTGTGCAGTACAAATTTTTGTCTTTGGTACCTCCTGTCTTGTAAATGATCAGTATTGTTTTTGTGTTTGGAGGTATAGAATCTGGAAATATTCATCTGTCTGTTCTGTCGGTTGCTTAATCCTTTGGCACCTAACATGAGGTATGCCTGTCACACAGCATGACGCTTCACAACTCCAAATGTCAGGTATAGATGGCAGCCATTTAATGGCCTGCCTTATAGAGCTGTCATTTAAATTCCAGTCTCCTGCATATCACACCAAGCGGTTAATTCTGGCACCAAAGGGTTAAAGTAGTGATCAACATAAACATGCATGGTACCAGCAGACAGCTTGTCTCTATTTTTAGGATGATTTTCTAAGAGTTGGCATAACCTTTTGACTGCCTAAGGTCATGTCACAACACCGTCTGTGTTGGAATATATTGTTGTATGTATTGTTTCAAAGCCTTTCATGTTTTGTCTATGAGAAGAGTAGGCCGATGATTTGGTTTTTGTGGCCTTTTGATTGCCTGATGGAAATTATCAGAAGATATTCCATATACGTGGTGAATCTCCGTGGTAAGAAGTGAACGTGTTTTCCATCCTTGTCACTGGAGAAGGTCACACTATATGGAGTAATGCATTCCACTCTTCCTAGCTGTATTTTTAGACCCCTACTCTGAAATGTACCTATGTAATCAATTTCGCGTGTGAATAGTAAGGTGCATATGCACTTACATTGTGCCAGTCAGAATAATTATTCTCCATTACTTTTAATGTTAAATACTTTCTATGAATTAAGGATGTTTATGAACCAAGGAATTCCAAACGTTTTGAATTGTTGTTAGGTATGGTCCAGAAAGTACTTGTATTGCAGGTACCCCTGGGAGTGTTTTGGTGTAATCTTATTACCCTTCTTATGTTAGGTCTATACATCTTAACACATTTACTGCGAAACACATTGCATGATGTGTCCTCTGTCGTGCTTGTTACAATCCCTGCCACAGTAGCTTATCTTCGTATGCATTCACACTCGGCAGCAAATTTCTTCAGTGGAAAGCCAAAGTATACAGTGATATTTTCTGACAGTATACCATAAAGCAGAGGAGTTGAATTGTCAGTATTTATATCACTGTTAACTGAAAGGGACCAGAAATGTGCTCTGAAACTAAAATGAGGACATGCCTAACACATGATCCAGCTTACTGAAACAGATGCTTCTTTGTGCCACTGTGGCAGTTTTCTGGAAGAAAGTTAGATTTTATGCAGAATTCTGTATGTATAGAATCTATATCTGTTGATGAACACAGGGTGTGTTATAATGGGTTTAATCAAGCAGGTGTAATGGCAATCACCAGTTTTAAGGTGTGAAACTGTGTGAGGTATTGTGAGTGCTGGACATGGACCATTTTTTCTTGAACTCCTGGTGGCGATGAGTATGTTAAAAATGTTTCACTTTCCCATCTGACTTGAGTTACCCCATACCTGTGCATACCTAGTAGTGACAATTTTTATGTGATACACATGTCAACAAGATTGTGTAGAAGTGTCTTGAATGTTACACATACTGCCATTTCCCAGATAAGTTGAACTTGTTAAGGTTCTTCTTTCCGATTTGGTGTTGTTGATTCCTCCGCTAGGTGTCATGATTGCTGGCGTCTTCTTTATCTCTGGTGCCATGAAGGTTTGTTTTGTTGTCTCTTTGTTTGTGGCTTGGAGCTGCATTTGTGCATGGCTAAGTGCTGTTTGAGCAAAAGACGTGGAAGAATTGTAGTGGATGTATTTTATACCTACTAATACGTTGCATTTATGGATGAGGTGTGATCATGTTAGCTTCCTGCCATAATTGAAATACAGCAAAATTCCATTAATCCAACTCATACAGTACCAGCCAGATGCTGGATTATGGGATATTCCAGATTATCAGACATTACCTGTACTGATGTAAGTTCTTACAGGTATATTTTGTTACTGCACCTCTACTTGGGGTGTACAAGTACTTGGAGGGGTATTCCACTTGGATATCTCCTTTGTCTGCTGGTTCAGGGTCATCAGGGTCCTCATGTGTTTTCTGGAGTCTTCATGGCTGAAGAAGTTGATGGAGTAGGAGAAAAGGTGTCAGGAGATGCCACAACCGTTGATGTACGGACACTTTTGGAGGCCCTTTTCAACATGTCACTGAGATCTGCCTGTTTCATTGATGATGATGTTTTTTTCTGGTAAAAAAGCAAAACTTTGGGTTTTGGGACCACCCTCCTCAGGTGATCATTTATGAGGATTTCTGAATTACTGGGTGTTGGATTCAAGGAATTTTGCTGTACTGGATTGGCACATTGGTAATGTGTCAGGCTCAAGTTCAGGTGTTACCAGTTCCAGTTTTGGGTAGATAACCCACTGTACTCACTGATGTTTTTCGTTATGATCCTCGCTTGTTATTGGTGAATATCATAATCCTTTAAAGCAAGAGATTGCCGTTCCTCTCATATTTTGTTTATCCATAATTCAGTTATCCTAACACTTCTCAATTAACACAGCATAAATTCAACTTATATAGTATTTATTAAATTAGAGCATGATCTACCACTGAAGTGTGATTCTGTTAGTGTGTTTTTAGGATGTTGGATAAAGTGTTCTGAATTCATGTAGCCTCTTTCAAATGCCGTGAAAAGTCAAACAGCTGTTTCCGTTTAATGATAATACTGCAGTGCCAGTTGCTGTTTAGTGATAATACTGCAGTGCCAGTTGCTGTTTAGTGAGCAAGGCTTACTACATTGTTTCATAAAATTGATTAACATTTATTATGTATGTTTGAGAAGACATTGTTGGAAAGTATTGACAGTTTTGCACAGTTTTGTTTAAATAAATCACATGCATTATAAAAGTTGTGCCAGGAAGTGATCAGTTTAGTTTATGATAGATCTAGGAGAATATTCAGGTTATGGTCTTCTGGGATGTGACACCATGTAGTTTGGTAGGTACCACAGATCTCACTTGCAGAATGTGTTTTAGTGTTGTGCATGTTTTACTGTTCAGGAAACTTAACAGAAGGGAATATATTCATGTCAATTGTAAGCCACCTTCTTCGTCTCTTGACTGCCAGCCCAGATTGTTTGAATTGCCTGCGTAAGTTGTGAAGGCCAGGTACAAGAATTGTTAGTTTTGTTCCGTAACAGACTGTAGACTTTTATATTACAAATGCAAAAGTAAATTGTTTTCATTTTACCACAGTTATGAACAAGAAAATCATAAGGTTGCATTTCCTAATTGTAGCAGTTAATGGTGTAGTGAAGATGTTTGGTTTTATTCTTGGCTGGCTGACAGCCAGTTCAGGTTGCTTTTTGTGGTTGTCTCCAGTCTGTCCAGGCAAATGCTATGAAAGTATTCTGAAATAAGCCATGTCTGTTTCCGCCCATATTCTTTTCAACTTATCCTCAACAATTGTCCCATTTCTCATTCAAGGCAATATAATCTGTGCAGGTGATACACAGTCACACATATCAAAGCAACAAGCAAGAACACATTGCTGTTTTAAAGAACCCTGTGAGAACTTGGGACACTTATCTACAAGGGAAACGTGCTAGTCTTCCTCTCCCACCCAGCCCCCCCCCCCCCCAGTATTTTACCAGTAGCAAATTATATTATTGTAATGGTCATATCATGCCATTCCCAAACCATTGTTAATAATTCTAATTATTAACTGTTTGGGAATAGATTTGAATACCAGTTTCATCTTGTGATGCCCTAGCTTTTCTGGCTTAGCGTGGACATTTAAATTTCTCTGGAGTAAACACAGAGACCAACATATGGCTTGCTAGGCCATTTGCCAGTACATATTAGAGACAAGCATGTGGTCTTACAGGACCATGAAAGTTAGTCGTGGCTTGTGGAAGGATGTGAAAGGAAACTGGTGTGGCCTGTTTGAGTGTTTTATCCCAGCATGTGTGTGAAGTTACTGTGGAGAACCAGGGAAATCATCACAACAAAGGCTCCTGGAGGGATTTTAACAAGGAATTTCATAAATATAAGGGTGTCTGTCCTCTGAGATGTGACGCTCTGTGGGTACCAGTGCTACCTGTATTTTCAGGGAGTGTAGCAGTTTCCTCTGAAATGGTAGTACCTTTGTACCAGCAACTGTGCGATATCACTGTCATGTGACTGCAACTGTTACAGTCATTGCAATGCTGAGCTCAAATCTCTTATCCTCAATATGAATCTTGTTATTATAGTGCAGCAGTCTGTGATGTTACCTTAATTGTTACAAACATTGGATAGTACGTAAAGTACACAATAAATGATTGTGCAGTAATGAGAAGATGCTGTTAAAACGGATATGTGCCACAAGCAGCTATTGTGAGACACTGTGGTTAACCCAGGGTCTATGTAGTGAAACATGTGACATATTGTTCCCAGGTGTGAAAAACATGTTAGCAGCATGTTTCTGGTATACTGACTGCATGAGGTTCCTAGCATTGTATTGTTTTGAGCATGTTTGAAGGTGACATTTGCATTGTGTACAGAAATGTGGAACCTTTATAAGAGCTTCTGTGTATGAAGTTTAAGAAACCTGTTGTTCAGCTGTATATCTTGCCTTATTGTTTGATGTACTGAGTGTATTTGTTATGCATGTTGATGGTTCTTATAATGGTACAAATTGCAGCAATGTTCCCCGAACTGTTTCTCAGAACCACATGTTGTGGGTGCAGATTCTTTGTTTCATGTTAGTGAGGCTGAAATGGTGTGAAAGTTTATGACTCTTCAGCGTTAATTTTGATTCTACCTCAACATCAATTCATTGGTATTTCCACATCTGGTCCAATATGACTTTGGCATAGTTGGGAGTTAATATGTGCCGTACACAAGGTTGTGTTGACTTCTACAGCAACATCATATCAGCTTGAAGTTCTGTGTCACAGCACCAAAAGCGTGTAGAATTACTTTTCACCCAAAAAAATAAGAACATAGACTGTGCATTTGATGATGGTGCTGAGGAGAATATTTTGAGCCCAAAAGGGAGGAAGTTACAGGAGGATGGATAAGAAAGTGTAATGAGAAGCCTCATGATTTGTACCCTGCAAAATAATGTGAGGTTGATGAAACAAGGGAGGATGAGATGGATGGTACTTGAGGCATGCATGGGACATGAGAATTGCATGGAAAATTTTAATTCAATAACTGGACAGGACTTTTGGGTGACCTATACAATGATAGGATAGCATTAAAGTTGATCTCAACAGAAATAGGGTTTCAGGGTTTGGAGTGCATTTGTGTGGCTCAAAGGGCCTGTTGTAAACACAGTAATGAAAGTTTCAGGTTCTGCAGGAGGCAAGGAGTTTTATTGCTAGCTCAGGGACTTTCAACTTCAGAAGAATGATTGTGGCATCTGTAGTCAGTTACAGAACAGCCAGTGCTGTACATGACATAAACTCACTTTTCATGTATCGACAAACTGGCTGTGTGAGGTATGGAATCATTTCTGCAAGGAATCTCAAGAGAGGCTACAGAAATATTTCTGTTTTAATTTTTCTAATTTTTGGTGTACCATCACATATCTGCACCTTCTTTTTGAGTTTTTTTTTCTCTTAAGGCCAAGAAAAGGATCTGCGGAGAAATTAGTTTGGTTAACATTGTTGCCTTTTTGTTGTTAGGTTATATCCAGTTGCCATGTGAAAGCATTGAAATCAGTACATTGTATAAATGGAAAGAAATCTACACTGAAAATACAAATTGTGCTGCACAGGATTACTGGCTTTTTGAGCCAAGAGCAAAGTCTTAGATTAATGTTATTTGTGACCTTTTCCTTGCTTATTTGATCTTTTGTTCTGTTGTTTGTAGATTTCTATGATAACATGCAGTTTTGTCAAATAAAAGTGAAACAAATGTCTGTTAGTAATGAGTGCTAACTGAGTTGTTACAGGCTGCAATAAAGCCAGTGGGTACTGGACCACAGTCATAGACATTAAAGCAGCCACAGCATAAAACTGGCTTACTTCTGGTATCAAGACCTGTAATATAGTAAGCTTTGCCTTTTCATGTTTGTATGTATGGTCCACAGGTAAAAATACCAGCTTACTTTTCAGTCATAAAGTAATTGTAAAGCTGTACCATTCTGCCTGAACTGGTTTTTATTTGAATTTGTTTTCATCTGGTAACAGTTACAGTACACATAATGTTCTGTTGTTTGAGTCATTGCTCAACGATACATATTCATATTTTCTGTTAGAAGTTGATTAATATTTCTTTCACTTTTAATGTAAAAGATATTTTATTTTGTGTTTTGTTGTATCTGTTGTATGATTGTGTAGTGTTTTAAGTATTCATAGTGATGGTTTCTGCTGTTTGGTGTGGAGAGCAGGATATACTGTAGTATGACCTGGCTGATCTGTAGATGGAAAATGGATTGTGAGATCAAGATACATTCCATAACATGCATGAATATTGGTAATTAAATTCTCACTGCTTCATGGACAGTGGAAATACATTTTTACTTGTGTGTAGAGTCTGTAACATATACAGACCCTCACTTGATGTTCTGTCATGTTAAAATTAAGTCTGATTGTGGTCTTCTGGGTTGTGATGTTTTGTAACTTGTAGATCCATAACAGTGTGTTTCCATGGAACTTGGCTGTCCCCATTTGCAAAGTTGAATAGAGTTGAGTGAGGATGCTTTCAGATTGCAGGCAGATACAAGAGAGATGAACAGTCAGATTCTGGGCATGAAAGAGGAGCTAGAACACAGTCTGGACCAATGGGATTGATGAACAAAAAATGTGAAAACGGAAAATGAGAAGTGGCCATTTTCAGAGCCACGATATTTATTGCAGGACGAGCATGGAAATTGAGAAGGGGAAGGTTGCCTTTTGTAGGACTACAGTGGAGGCAAAGTGGAAAAAAGAGCAGCTCTATTAAGGGTTCCATTACATTGGCACAGAGAAATGAGTGGCCCTTTCCAGGACCACAGCAGATGGGAAGTGGTAAGGAGAAACCCAATGAATGTAGGCTGTGTTAAAGGAGTGTTACATCAGATGGAAGGGACTATCTTGTCCTGGGAGAGAACCTTCTCCCATTTCATCGGGAAGGGAATAAGAGGCTTCGATGACCTGCTGAAGAACCCACTCTCCCTGTTCAGTTTCCCCAGAAGACCACACCTGAACAATTATCATGAAAACTGAAAATGTGCGTCATGAGTTATAACTTGCAGCAGGATTTGTGCATGAGTATTGATAAATATTCAGATGAATGAGAAGTCCTTTTTTGTGGAACTTAAATATTATTATTATTATTATTATTATTATTATTATTATTATTATTATTATAAGTTCCCACCACTTTTCTATTTCCTGAGTAACTTCAAACATTCAAACATAAAGTATGATTTTATAGCTAGTGCGCAATCTGAAAAATACACGAGCCTCACAAGAAATCTTTAAATTGCGTGAGGTAAGTATTAAGTTGTTCAAGTGTGCAAATTGTATGTTTCTTTGATAGTCATAGTGCACTTTGTATTCAGAATTTTACTTATCCCAACATACATGCATAATGTGATATACTTATTCATGAATCATAAGGAACTTTGTTATGAACATACTTAATGTTGCATTTTTCATATGTTTTGTATAAAAGTTTCTATTTAATATCTGTCCTACTTCCAGAGCAGTGGAATTGGTTTTCCTTTGTGTCTTCATTTATTGTGCCCACTTGTTTTTCTGCATATTGTGTTGTTCACATGAGACACACAATATGGGTTCAGTAGAAGTGACTTTCATTGGATTAGACATTAACAGAAGTACCTTAACCCTTTAAAGATGAAGCGTATCTGTTTTGTATTAAGGACTCAGCTCGTACCGTGCTGTAAACAGTCTCTACTTTGGTTATAAAAACCAGTCTCTTAATGCTTTATAAGGCAAAAGTTGCTGTTTGTTCTGAGATCCACACAAAACACACAAATGCAATGTGGGCACCATGTAGAATTTTTTTATGTTAAACCTGGTCGTATGTAAGGTTACTGCTAGGCTTTAAAAGGTTAAAGGAAAAGGTAGATCTGTATCTGTGCTCACTGTGAAGCCATATATAGCGAATAGACATATGGCTCCACTCATTCTTAACTGTGGCACTAGATGGAGTGGTCAACTTCATGCCCCAGCTACCCTTCCCCTGGGGAAATAACTCTTGGTACCCATTTAATAGGAGGTTGGGTGTGACCCAGAGCTGGTCTGGTCATTTGGGAGCAGAAATAAATGTCTAGCCCCCACTGGGAATTGAATCTCAGTTTTATCCAACCCACTGCCCAGTCACTGTACCAACTGTGCTGTCCTGGCTCTCACTGTAACATTTGAACGGCATTTCAGTTACTAAAATTGTTCTTGTAATTGAAAACTGATTTATAAAGCAGGTTTTGAGTTCAGGAAAAGGGTGAATATTCTCTCTTTTGTTCTGATTTTTGTATTTCGTGCTTTGGTCTCTGAATGCTGTTCAATTGTGTTAAAATTTTTCAGTCTTGGAGAAATTTGCTATTGGTTTTGACCCAGCTTTGGCTAAACTCTGGAATTTAACTGTATAACTTCTGCTTTTTGGGCTGAGCCTTGTGAAAGCCATTCATATGTGTTGTGCACTTTGAAGTTCTGACCCTGCAGATGGCAACTGAGTTGTTCACAAAACATAATAACATACCTCAGAAGCTAAAGGTACACATCAGATACAGTCACAGAGTCCTAGTGACAAGAATTAGAAATTTTAAATTCCAAATTTGCCAACTTCTTGTGAAGTTTTTTAAAAATCATCTGCATGCACTGAAAGTGGAAGGTTTTATGATGAAACAGATTATAAATGATTGGAAGCCAATCATGTTGCTAAGAAGTTCTTTTAAAAAAGGAAATTTCCATCTAGGGAAATCATGTCTCTTTATTATGACACTAAGCATCTTGTAAACCGAAGTTTCATTGTTATGCTTCAATGTGGATACTTTTGTGGTTTCGTAACCGTAAAAAATTAGCAATTCCTGTGGACATGTCTAAGAGGGGTATTCATTTTTCTTTGCTTTACTACACAGTAGTGCAGAAGTAAGTGTCTTTGTAAGACACTGCATTTAAATGCAGTAAAAGTACATTAGACCATGCTTACTGTTCCCAAGGAATGGAATTTTCTCAGAAACCTGCTGTGTGCCTGTCTCTTGCCTATATATGTGCCATGACTCAACTACAGAAATCGTTACTAATGTGTATTTGTAATGGAACTGGCCAACCAGTTTTTATAAAATCCTAGCATGACCACGGTGCTGATGAATTTTAATTTTGTGAACACAGTGCCAACATGATGAAGCTTTATTCATTATGAACACTCAGAAGAAACAGAATAGCCACTTGAGATATGTCAGTTTGGTGATATGTGTACAGGCTATATGTGATATTGAAACTTATCCATCCTTATCCTTCAGAACTGTAAAATACCTCACAGTTTCAGTTAATTTCACATTTTATAATGCGGGTGTTATCATGTTATAACAGTCCTAATTTTATAGGAATGATAGAAAGGATACAGTGAACCAAAATACGAAACACATGACCCTGAATCCATGAAATATGATGAAGGATTAAAAAAGAAAATTGAATGTACACATCAGAGTGCTGATGCAGAAAATCATAGTGGCAGTTTTCATGTTTGCTGTGGAACTGGCACAGTATTTTGTGATGGGTACACAGATGGGTACTTCTTTAATAATTACTACGTTCAGTGGTATTGATTCATTTTTGAACTGAAGCTAGGAACTATTTTACCACAACCTTTGGCATAAACACGCAATTGAAACTTCTCAACTCCTTGTGGAGTTGGTTTAACAAGCAGAAGTTTTTTTCCAATCCAGTACAGAGAATGTGTCTTAATTAAGCTCGTAATTAATTAAAATGTATTTTAGCATATGTTCAAATAAATTTATTACAAAAGAGTCCACTCTCAAATTTAATTCGGTATTTGAACAGTCGCAATCCAGTCCCCTGTCACACTGAGCCCAGGAACTGAAAAACAGGACTGGGTGTGATGGTCTGTCACATGTTGAAATAAGTGAAACGAAAGGAAAAGTATAATGCTTGATACAAAGTGCACATACATAAAATATACACTTAGCATAATAGGATGTCAGCGGAAACGTGTGTTGTAAAAATGTTTTATGATGCTATTTGAAAACTGAAGTTGCTTTTAATGTGGTGTAATAAGGTCATGTCTGCAGGGTATTTTCCACTGATTGGTTATGTTTTTGGCTGATATACACACGTTTATATACACTGTACAAAACTTCAGGCAGTCAGGCTTTAAAAGTGAGGTGTTTTGAGCTGCAATCCTATTATTCTAGGTGTGCCATATTTCAGTGATATTATTTCTTATTTGTGCAGACTTCATGACAATAGTGTAATCAATTCCTTCTTCTACTTCCAATCTTTTCAGAATTCGTCACATCCCTAACAGTGGATTAAAGAGTAAACTGTTTATAAAAGACATTCATCATCCTTGGTGCTTGATATTGCTCCAACTGTTCTGTGCAATTCCTTTTTTTTTTTTAATTTTTTTATGTGTGGATGTGTACATGTGTGACATTATGTGAAGTGGAAAGACTGAGGTCATTGCAGTGTGTCAAGAGCCACAAATTCTATGTGTAATACTCATAATTTTAGTTTTCCTTTAAGTGTTCATTCAGCTCAAAACCGCCATTTTGAATTTGTGTAATATTTTGCAACAAAACATGACAAGTGCACAAATAATCAGCAAGTATTTTTCAAACTGTCATAGTTATTTTACTCATAAAACAAGATACTGAAAAATTCAGAGTGAACTGCTGTCTGTTGTTGAAGATAAATTAACATTCTGCTTGGTATTAGAATGTTTGAACTTTAGCTGTTGCTGGGAGATTCCCAGTTGAATACATCCTTATACTACATTAAATGATACTTAAAATGCCTATGCAGTGTACCAAAAGTGTTTGTGAATTCCAAACACAAATATTTTTATGATGGGAATTGATATATGGTTTGATTTTGATAATTTTTTACTGCAACCTTTTGACTGTTTTCATAGTTTTATTGTATTTGTAGAGAAAGTTGGACAAGTGGCTAGAACATGACTGTTGTTAAATTTGGAGGAGTTTCAACACTTGTGCATGACCATCGTTCTCAGTGAATGTATCAAATGAAGGTGTCCGTAATATTCACTACTAAGATGCGAGGAAGTGAATATAGCAGGTAGCAGCACTGAGGACACATTAATACATGATATGCATAGACGAACATGTATGCAGAAAGTGGGCAAAGTGATGATTAGTTGGGATTTTGAATCAGCCTTCACTCAACATGGATTTCCTTCTACTTAGGACAGTATCTGCACCTGTTATTATGACACAGTGTTCCATAGAGGGTCATCATGGATTTACTGTGGGTTTATGGTAGATACCAACATGTTTGTTAGTGTAAACATAATTACATATTAAGATTTTTTAAAGTCTGAAGGCTGTTACAGTTCCAAAGTAGTCATTTGTCTTCGATAAACAGTGTTTGTGCCTGCAGTGGTAAGAGTTGTAACTACACATGCTACAATAAAAAACATACAGTATGTACTCTTAACAAATTTAAGTATAATTTTTGTATGTGTCTTATGAAGGTGCATTATAATTGGTTTTTATACAGCTTGCTTGTATCTGGGTTTATTCTTAAAATACTGCATTTCAGGAATTGGTTCTGTTTCTCTCTTATGGCAAGGCAGAATCTAATCTGAGGATTCCATTAGAAAAAGCTTGGTCTGATGGTTGAGACCAGCTATTTCTGGTGGACCCCTCTACTAATATTCTCCATCACCTGAAGACTGAGACAGAACCTGGTGTTGAAACACAGCATTTTAAGAATAAACCTAGATGATAGGCATCAGAGTCACCTTTAATTATATATATTTTTTTTTTATGTTTGGAACATTCTAATCTGGTGTGTTTGTTTTTATGTATGTAATCCTCTTTTGTTCTGTTATGTTAGTAGTTTTTGGTGACATGTTCTGGGATTTGGACAGTTGTTGACTTGCTGGTTGATCTGCATAGTTGATATTTGGTTATAAAAGTATTCGTTGTGTACCTTCTTGTTATAAATGCACTTGTTTGTTATCTGTCATGTTATGTTGCAACTTATCTTACCTAAAAGTAATTGTTACTGGGACATACAAACTCACCTGTTGTGGATGTGAGACTGTTGCATTTTGTATGTTTGCTTTCCGGTAATAACTTCATAACAATAACAAAAAAGAGCCAGACTGTTTGGAAAAGTTTCATTTTGTACGATACCGTATTTACTGCCATCGGCGTAGTTTAGATTAGAAGACATAACATTTAATTGCCTCTTATGGAAATACGGTGACTGAGGAATTTTCACTACATGTCTCACTCAGTACAGGTATTGTTGTTGTCCGTCTGAAAAATGGGATCACTTGGTACAAGGCCAGGCATGATTGCAAAAACATCTTAAGTTTTGTTCACACTTGCGTTTTCACTTCCATTTTTCTACAGCTCTTTGACAAATTAATTTGTCATGGCAGGCCAGCATATTGCACTGTGGCTGCATGGGAGTTAACACACTGTGCAAATTCAGGATCCTCAGTAGTGATGCGGGGAAAATGTAACACAAATGTATCAGTATTTCGGCTGTGAACTGCACATTTTAGTTGGTTAACATGAAGATGGTTTCAGCTTTGTAAGAAGCAGCAGGCCTGCTTGTTGCCAGTATAAACCAAGCCACTGACAGTATTGTGTGTGAGGTTATCAGTACACATTGTAAATTGTTTGATATAATATTGAATGCTCTCTTATCAAGCTAAAAATTGTGTAAAATACTCATATATTTTCTATAGCCACATATGTTTCAGTCCTGCCAAGTATTACCATATCCAGTGAGCTGTTGTTGAAATTTTTCTGGTTGTCTGAAGTGGAGCTCGTTCTCCTATCCTGTGTAGTTGTAAATCTGTGTAAATAAGATATTTTATGTGTTGATACCTTTGTTTGATGAAATAACAAATGAACCTGCTGTGAGTTAGTGTAACATTTTCACAGTAAGATGGTCCATTTGTCACACTGTTTAGTGATGCCTGAAAAGAAAAACTTCTCATTACACTTTACAGCATGTGGACAGGTCATGACTGTTGCAGTTAGCCTGAAGAGAAATGTTCATTTCTACTTAAAACATCATTCTGTATGTAAAAAAGTTGTTATGTTGCCTGATGGAATAACTTCCTGTAAAACTGCCGTAGAGGAATGTGAAGTGAATGTGTCGTGACTGTTGTGAATTTTCATTTAGCGTAAGAACTGTCTTTTGTTACGCCACTGTAGTGGCAACATCATGTGATGTGGTGATGTAACACTCATGTTTGGTCTTCACACTGGATATGCACTGAGTGTCCGGAACATTTCTCCACGTTTCGGCTACTCAGTTTCTGTAATGTATAATATGAGAGATGACACCATTAGCCTGTATTTGGGAGCGTGATTAATCAAAAGTAGATCTGTAAATTTTTAATAATATATGTATGCTGTGTAGAACATGTGTGGTGTTGTAACATACTTACTTGCATAAAGTTGTAGTTGGTGTGCAGATTGAGAATTGGTGTTCCAGGGAGTTTGATGAGTTAACGCTTTCCCCAGGTGCTAGCCTTTGGTGATCTTACACCTTCAGATATGCACTAAGTTTATTTTTATGGTCAGCAATGAAGTGTGTATATCCTGCCATCATTGGTTGGTTGTTTCCCACTGTTCTCATGGTGTAGTTAACGTATTAATCCAAAGTGGCAGGCGTATTGAATACATTAGATCTAATACAGTTTTTACATTGCCAATCCAAGCAGTTATAGCATTGTAATGCACTGGTTTGCCGTGCGTGTTTCATATGAAAATGAAAGGAAGTGTTGTCATCTAATGTATTATACAAACTTTGTACTAACAGTAGTCATATTCTGAAGTTACCCATAGTCTCAACGTGCAGTCAGTGGCCAGCTATATGTTGCAAAACAACTGACATTGGACCTGTAACACTAGTCTGAGAGAGGAGATTTGCCCGGTGTTTTTTTTTCTGAGACAAGTAAAAAAAATTGACTATTTCTGTCAGATGTGGGCAGTAGTGTTTTTGAATTGTCAGCATATGTGCCATGGTAGTATTTTCTTCACATATCATCCATTGTAGGTCTAAAGAAGCAGTACAGTTTTTTTTTTTAATGAGGGGAGGGTTTTCTTTTTAAACAAAGTTCATGCTGATCACAAGGCACTTCAGTACAGCAGATGTCAGATGTCTGTACAAAACACGCATCTGTGAGTTGCACACTGTAACTCTGTGGTGAATGATTTACCTTAGACTGTTGCATCGTGTTATATGTACCTAGTTGATTTACTATATGTTATTGTCACATACAACCATATTTGTAGTACTAAGTGTTTGTTCACTTCTAGTTTACAGCATTAAGACTTGCCCTGTAAAATCTACGTTAGAAATGCAATGTTCTGGTCTTCATCACATAATTGTGTATGGTATCTTGGCACTGTAACAAGTAACTGCAGAGGGTGCGGAACTCACTTTCATTGTAGATTTGTGCCTTTTGTTATAGATTTGGTGTCGTGAAGTGGAGAACTGTTAGTTGAGCTGTTGTGTTCACTTTTTTTTTATTTGGCTTACAGTGCACAACACTTGCTGATGCCATGCCCTCCTTACTTGTATAAGTTTGAATTTATCATACTTTGTACTGATGTATATTTTAAGTGGATACCTTGTAACTACATTTTTTTTGGACTGTTGGGGGTTGTTATGGTACAATAAATTTACACACACACACACACACACACACACACACACACACACACACACACACACACACACACACACACAAACACACAAACACACACACACACACACACACACACACACACACACACACA
>BLKM01001271.1:217767-257256 GCA_013340265.1 Coptotermes formosanus
ACACACACACACACACAGCAGGTCACCAGCTAGTGTTCTGCACTGTAAGCCAAAGGAAAGTAACAGTTGACAATGCAGCAACTCAGATAACAGTTACCCATTTTGTAAGCCGAGGTTCCTAATAAAAAGCACAAATCTACAATAAAATTGTTTCCTGCCCTTTGCAGTACTTGTTATCATACCAGGATTCTATATGTAAGTCTTTGATGCAGAGCAGAACATAGTGTTTTTAATTTAGATTTCAGATAGAATGTTATTTTTACCTGAAGATGGCAAATACCAATGCTGAAACAGGTAGCAAATAAACTGAGTACCTGATTAGATACTTGGTTGTATATTCCAGCGACATACAGAAAATGAAATTTGATGAAAGTCAAACAAAAGTTATAACATCTGAAGCAGATTGGAGGTACACTTGTAAAGTATTTATTTCAGCTGAGGTCTGTTCCAGTTGTCAATTGTAAGGACTATACATACAGTATTTAAGGAGCTGGGCATTGTACATGTCCCATCTTTGTGTGAATCTAGAGGCAGGGCAAGCCTCTGAAACCTTGTGTATTATTCATACCAGAGAATGGATGATAAGGAAACAAAATACTCGTATACCAGAGGTATTACTCACCTGTTCTCACAGATCTTTAGGACCACACAGTGAATGTATCAGACAGTTTCCTGGTCAATTAGTGGTAATTGAAGTTTGTTGGTACAAGTGTTGGATAATGAATGTGATGCTTCACAGCAAATCTGTTGCCCTGTTTGCCTGCATAGTATCCATGTATTTCTTCTTTCTTTTAGTTGAGATGTATGACCAAGAATACTGACTGCATCATGTAGTAATATTATGCTGTACTTGCATACAGGAGACTGACTGCCATGATTGGCTGGCCGGAGGTTTTTGTGGTTCTATTCTGACCCCTCCCCTCAACACACACATACACACACAAATTCCACTGTAGTACTTTAAATGCAGCGTGTACACATTATCATGTCCCTAAGCATGGCAGTTGTTGTAGGATGTCCTGGTGGGTGCAGGCTTTCTATGCAATAAAGGCACCGTGTTAAGGGACAGGATAAGAGGGATGCTGTGGAGGTTATAACTGCTTCCTGTCATATCTCTTTAAGATTCATGTTCCACACATTCTGCCATTACGCGTTTAATTGATAAGACATAAATTCTGCGGTGTGTTATTAACAGATAAAATAGGTTTGGTTATGTTCGGTATTGTGGGAGATTAATTAGTAGACATGTGATACTTCCACTGCAACATGTTGTCAGTGACAAAGCTCCTGCAGGCCCACTCTTCCGGGCCACAGATTTCAGCCTATTCACATAAACATTTTAACTGTTAATGCGAATACTTTTTCATACAGTTGTGTTCATTTCACTGTTCACAGTGTGTGTAGTAGAAGTGTACATTGTTGGTGCAGATGATACAATTTAACAATATGAAGTCAATGTATTTTTTGACATAATGTGAGTACAACTCAGGGTGTGATTAAAGGAAATGTTACAGTGAAATTCTCTGATGCATTTTCATAGCCAGAGAGTTTCCATTGATGACAAAATGACATAATCTTAAGGATGGTCATTGTCTGTCTGCAGAATATGTTGGCTTGCAGTTTGGTAGGAGTGTTTTGAGAAATAAATGGAATATTACACTTTGGCACATAGATTTTCAGATTATCCATGTTACTGACATAAATGTTGGTTGAACCATTACAATGTACCCTTCTAATTGTCTTCAGCTTCGTTACCTAAGACAGCAGGGTTTGTTTGGTTCCAAAATTGATTAGCCAGTCTTTGAAGTTGTCATCTTTCTTAGCCATGGGACTGACACTGATTTCCTGTTTGAGAAGCATTCTTGTTATTGAGAAGTGCTCTAGAAATATTGTAACCACCTGCACTTTAGTGATGTGCACAAACACAGATGGCGATCATTAACACTCATATGATATATTGATCATTGGGCACTACATACGAAGTGATGGGTGCAGCATTTAAACCACAGTCTTTGCAGAATGCACTGGACACTGAATTCTGGTGCCAAAGGGTTAAGGATCGTCAGTTGGTTGGAATGTTGTAGGAAGCAGTTTTGGCCTGTTGTGAGGTACGGTCCTGACAATTTTGTGAGGTCACTGGGGAAAAAACCAATAAAACATTGAGTCAGGACAGCTGGTCACCCTGCACAGATTCAAATTGCAGTGCTAACTAATATCATTGACGTTTTCTGAGAAGGATGTTTGTTACCTTAACTGTGTCATCACCTTCTATCGAATTACGTCTTCAGCTGATGAACTGTGCTGTACATAATGGGTTTTATGGATGGCAGTAACAGGATTAAATACAGTTGAACCTGGTTGTAACAACATCGGTTTGTACAACACCTTGCTTGTAGTCAGATATTCTGTGGTACCAATTAATTCCTCACTGTTAACCATGCTGTTACACTCCTTGGTTATAGTGACACTCGTTTATAATGACACAAAATGTTCAGTCCATTTCATGATGTTATAACTGAGTTTGACTGTATTTTGATTCTGTGTGGTATTTTTTAGTTTTTTAAATTTACTCTTGAAGCATATGTCATGATGAAATCTGAGATACACTGCTGTACAAAGTTGTGCCAAAGCTCTGAAATGCTAGATACGCTGCTGGACAAATTTCTCCCACAGTTTTGTTGCTGGGGTTTGTGCAGCTTTTTTTTAAAATGTATCCCTTAAAGTTTCTTTTTTGATTTGGTGTAACCATTATACACACAGGCATGGTTTCCTCTTTTCGCTATTTGATGTTCACATAGTGTCTGTCAGAAAGTGGACCTGTAATCAGTGACTAATCTGATGGTCCATTTGACTGCTGTTGTCAGAGGGAATGATTCAACCATTCTGAATCTCTTGTTACTTTAATGTTCCTGTAGTCAGCACTAACAGATCAACTTTCTATTTATGAGGAAATTCAGGGCAGATTAAATTTTGGAAATCCTTGCTATAGTCCACATCAGAATCATGTGTCTACAGGGCTTCTATCTAAAAATATGCGGGTAACAGCATTAAAAACTGTAATTTTGTTGTTTTATATGAGCATGAAATGTGGTATTTCACAATGAGGGAAGAGTGTAAGCTGACGTTGTTCAAGAACAGCGTGCTGAGGAAGACGTTTGGACGTAAGGGTGAGAAAGTAACAGGAAGCTGGAGAAAAGTGCATTTTGATTAGGTTCATAAATTTTGCATTTTACCAGATGTTATAAGGATGACCAAAACAGGAAGATGAGATGTGTGGGACATGTGACAAGTATGAGGGAGAAGAGAAATGCAGCAAATGCATACATGAAGAAAGAGGCTACTTGGAAGATATGGTCATAGATGGGAGGGTAATGTTAAAATGGATTTTAAAGAACTTGGGTGTGAGGGTGTGGTCTGGATGAATGTGGCACAGACTAGGGACCAATAGCTCGTTGCCGTGAACACAGTAATGGACCTTAAAGTTCCATAAACCGCACTGAATTCTTTGACTAGATGATGGCGTGGTAGCTTCTGAAGAATGACTGTTGCATGGAGTAAGATAATGTGGTGAGACATCAGTGTGTGTCTCCTGTGATTATTGGAAGAAACGTATGGCCAATTGAGGTTAGGAACTCAATTGTTCATAAGCAGCTGTCACTGTTGCAATTAAACGGGTGAAGGAAGGCTGAGCTGTCATTATTTTATGAACCAAATCATAAAAAGAATATGTGTGATATTTATTGTGTATTGTCATTTGTGATTGATGCTTATGATTTTCTTTTCATAAGAAAGTTGATCAAAGGACGAAAATGTGACAAGGTATGCGCTCTTCTGGGGTATTACTCAGCGCTGAATGGTAATCCTCTACCGACATTTTGGGACCATGTATCGATACTTTGTTCCAAAACGTGGGTAAAGGATTACCATTGGACGCTGCATAATACCCCAGAAGAGCGCATACCTCATCCACATCACAGCGGAAGCGTGACATCACAAAAAATATAACAACTTTATTTTTTTAAATAAATTCCTTAATACTTACCTTTTAAATTATTTTTAAACAACATTTAAATTTTATCTATATCCATTGTGCAACAGACTGAGTTCTTGTTGTAACCCAAAATGAAATTTGCAGTTGTAATTTTGGTTTTATGTGCACGAGTGGCTTGAGGGTGACCATATAATTTGTCAAAACATGTAGCCACATTTTATGATATAACATAATGCAATTAGTTGTGTGGATGACATAAATAACTATTTTATAACTTAATTTTCCCTGAGATTTCGTTACGTGTGCCATCTTCGCCCTTTTTTCTGATAGAACACTCAGCTATCTGCGCTGTTATTTTCATTTGTCCGTATTCTCTCTCTCTCTCTCTCTCTCTCTCTCTCTCGCTTTCTCGCTCTTTTATTTTTTATTGAAGAACAGGAATACAGACAGGCAACAGTTCAGGGGTCCATTCTTTCCATTGTAGTGGGTGATAAGTACTATGCATATACTCTGTTGTCCAGGGTATAGGAACTAAGTAAAGCTGTGCCACACCTGCGTATGTACTTGGTTTAGTAATATAAAAGTGCAGCTTCCTGAAGCAGAAGCCAAGTGTCAGTCACATGGTAGTTCTTGTAGGATTTCTGGTGGTAGAAATGGTTGTTGGAAGGTTTTGCTTTTTAGTAGTTGTACTTCTGTTTCCCCTACCAGTCCTTTTATTGATCTACATTTGCATTTATTTTAAGTGGCCCTGCCAGTCGTTATTTCGGTGACTACGTGCACATCTGCACTTCATCTATCAAATGTGCAGAAGGCTTCATATTTATCATGACAGTCATTATCCAGTGATTTTATGTACTTGTCTGTTCCGTTACCTGATATTGTTTGAAAAAATGCTTAATTTTTTCGTTTTAGCCATTATTCCACTAATTCTTTGTACTTGTCCATCTTCATTCTGCATCATGATGAGATGATGTGACGCTGTTACAAACTTGTTCCTTAGTTTGAAGTTACATCTCAAGATATGTTACTTGGCTGGATTCTCAGAGATGGTTTCTTTTATCATAATTAGAAGTGCATAGCACAAGAATATTATAACTGTTAATGTGTTATAGTAATTTGAGTTTCATTTATCAAGTGCACTGTGTTGTGTGTCTGCGTGTCATGTCAAATCCACCAAAACAACAGCAGAAGTACTGTTCATCCCTACTTTGTCTCGCTATGACATAGGTGAATAAAACTTAAGTGTTTCAGAGCTCCATCTGCTTGAAAAATGGAGGGGGACATGGGCTGAATGAAAAGGATGATGGTATCATTGTGGGGGGAGGGGGTGGCAGCAGTGAACTGTATTGGAATCGATAGCAGTGGAAGGAAGGTAGTGTGTAAAGGAAATGGACAGGGGTTACACACCCAAATATACACAGAAATTATTGTTGCCTGTACTAAATCAGAGGTATATGTCATGAATTTGGGAACTGGAGTTGAAGTAGATGTGGAAAATGCTTCTGAAACTTGGAAGTTCTGTTCACTAATTTTACAGTTTGTGTCTTCGAAGAATTCAGTGAATTGCATTGATGTGAAACCTCTATATTAGAGTTACAGTTCATCACATTTGTATTTCCCCACGTGAATTGGAACATGTGTATAAAGTGTTCCTCTGCCATATGGAAAATAAATGTCAGCATAGGTTTTTACAATTTACTTATTAATTTTGTCAGCTGTCTGTACTTAACACACATGGACAAGTTTCATCCCCATGAAATTATTGTTTCCTGTACTAAATCAGAGGCATATTAATGAATTTGAGAACTGGAGTTGAAGTAGAAGTGGAAAATGCGTCTGAAACTTGGAAGTTGTATTCATTAATTTTGCAATTTGTGTCTTCAAAGAATTCAGTGAATTGCATTGATAGTGATATGTGCCATACGGATTAGTACATGCAAGCAATGGAATTAACTTTTTATAACCTGTGGCTCATCACAACCATATGCTAATCTTCAGAATTTTTTCAGTTAATTTCTTTATATGTATTATTTTCCACAAAGTGTGAAGATTGTTTAAATTATTTAACATTCACTGTATTATTTCATTTTTGTCACATTCTCAATGTTGTGTTGTGCTGTGCTTCTAGTGAGTACATTCTCTTACCTTTGTATTGTCTGTATATTCAGTCACCGTTTATTTAAAATTATTTTGGTGTTTTCAGTTAAACTCTTGTCATTTAAAATCAGATGTGTGTCTATATACTATATGTGAACTATATGTTTGTGTTTTTTACCCTAACCTTCTGTTACCTTCATATTGCCTATGTTTTGATCATCGTCTGTTTAGATGATCACACTGAATTTCGTTGGTTACTTGTTTGGTCATTAACTCCCTATACATTTGCAGAGGACGGAGGGCAACTAGCACAGGTCATAATAACAACATTGATATAGCACACAAGAAAGCGTAGTTCATAAAGAATTTAAAACGGTATGAATTTGTAGGAAAATACTTTTCATTTGATAGTGAACAGTGGAAAGAATGAGTAGACCCATCAACAGTTTTAAAGAAATAGTGATAGTACATACAGAAGACAAACATCACACAAGCAACGTGGGGTGAAGGAACATGAAATAAAAAGAATCATTGCACAACACAAATGGAAAACAGGGTCAGAGAACAAGTTAATGTAATGGGTGTGAAGGTGTAGTTTATGGGGGTGGATATATGACAAATTTTTCATGGAAGAAAATTTTAATGTTTATAGTGAGCAGTGAAGTAGTGACTAAGGATTAGTCAGAAATACTGACTTACTTTCAAAGAAATTATGACCTCAGAATTTGTAGAATGTAATAATATAAAGTAAATGAAACAAGTTTTAGAGGTTGGATAGGATTGTAATAAGCAGGAGATTATGAAAAGCTGTTCTGAATTAATTACATGTTCTGCTACTCTGCTCTTAATCCGCTATGGTGGTGTATGGTACTGAATCACTAATAAAGTACAGTACAGTATTGTGTTAAGTGCAGATGGCTGTAAACATAAATTGTAAAAAGGGGAGTAGTTTGTAGAGCCATGGACAATGTGTAAAATAAAAATTGCAACATAATTTTGTACTGAGAAGTGTGCTTGTGATGTGATCTCATTTCTTGTGCTTACCTGGGCCACGTTTTGCTGTACCGATGCTTTGAAATTGTCATTTAATTTTGTGTGGTATAGGTACAGAACTTTTGCATTTATGTATGAAGCAAGTTCTTTTTCTTCGCTCGAAATTGTGTTATGTGAACATGAAGTTCTTATGAGCCATATTTAAATGTTTCTCCATTTTTTAGTCTCACACAGACATTTTCTCAGCTCTTAGGTGATTTTGTTTGGATTAATTGCTGTAACACTCTGTTATTACTTAATAAGTGAATCCGCCTTAATTTGAGGTTAATGTCTCTGTCTTGTGGTGTATGTTTTCTTACCTTTCTGAAAGATGTTTGTGTGTCAATGTACACATGCACACAGGCATACATACATACATATCCTTGTGGGAGGGAGTGGACTGTTGATGCATGAGGACGTATGCATTTTGAAGGGTGTTGTCGAGTTCTTTTATTAACAAAAACTTTGTTTAAGCTGAGACAGAACAAATGGTGCTCTTCAATAATTCGTAAAATACTTTTAAAATTCTGGAAACATAGTTGTCAGTTTTATGATGGAAGGATATTTAATAAAAGGATAAAACATATATGGTGCATGAAATGTTACAAATGTCACCATAGTTGCTGAACTTTGTAAATGTTTTCATATCTTCATGTCTGTATTTGTTCAGTGTGAATTCTGTTTGTCAAACAGTGCTTCTGTTTGAACCTCAGTCCATAATTTCGTCAAATGGAGGCTGAAAAAGGTAGTAATTTTGCAGATGCAAAAAATGTTTTGTATTTTCAAAAATGAAGTGGACTGATTTCATTAACCGTTTCAGTGTTCTGACCTAACACAAAAGCTGTTTCCACGTTGTTTAGTCAGAAATTTGGCTGTGTAGATATTCATCTGCTTCCCTTGGCTACGTGAAGCAGACAAAAAAAAGGCAGCAATGCGTAAAGCCATCATCTGCGTGGTCAGTGATATATAGTAGATGAAACATTGTCACTAAAACGGCTGTTCATAGTAAATCCTTTACATTTCCCAAGTGTGCATGCATGGGTTAACATGATATGACAGCATGTGTAGCCCAGGTATGTAGTCTAGTTGACACTGAAAGGGTTAAACTGACACTTGTAATGGTCCCAAGTGCCTAATATTACAAAATGAATTCATGTGTCTTACTCTAAAAGTAGTTTCATTTTATAATTTAGCAAAATTGCAAAATGGTAGGTCCACTCATTTTTAGCCACATTTTGCTTTAAGGAAAATATGGAACATGATTTGTGTAGATAGGTCTGCAGCTGTAATTAACATGGTGTCTGATTGACACAGGCTTTATCACAGAATTTTGGTTTGGTCTTTACTGTGTGAATGTTTTTTAATATCAGCATTTATACCTTTCCGAATTTGCAGTAACCATTATATAGATGCCTTTGTTGGTAAACTCTTAGTAATTATGGCCGGATCGGATTGCAAGGTCTGTTCAAAAATAACATTGCTTTGCATTATATGGAATGAGATGTGTCATTTCTTGATTTGGGAATTCAGGCATTCCAGGACATGATGCAATAACTACTGATGTTTTGAGGTCAGTAAGCTCTTCTGAAATACCAGTTTCTAGCAGTTTAGACCCTGAAGATGGAGGCAACAGGCTCTTCCGAAATGTCAGTAACTGTTTAGCAGTTGACACAGCATTATGTTGCAGAGTACCTGAATTTTCATGAACACTGCTCATAGAACCTTAAGTCCCACATTTCAAGGTTTGTTTTCTTTATTTTTCACGCTTATTTGACACTGTGTGCCAAAGCCATCTTATCCCTGATGTTTGGATATTTTTGACACATAGTAAAATAAATTACCACAGTTATAAACATGCTTTTACATATTTGTGTTGGAAGTTTTGGGCATTTTCAGGTTATTGGTTGGGAAGAGGACATGAAAGTTTTGTATGTATGTACTCTCTAGTTACCAAGTAAAAATTCAGAAGATAACCAAAATAACCAAACAAACAAAAACAGTATCTTGCATCACCAGATGATGAAATAATGTGAGCATAGCCATAATACTATAATGTTATAATGAAGAATATTTATGAATTCTTGCACAATCATTACAAAACTCTGAGTGCATTATAACGTATTTTTTATGTAGGGTTGTCCAGTTTCTTCGTTTGGGGTGTGTGTGTATATATATACATATATGTGTATATATATACATGTGTATATATATATACACACACACACACATACATACATTTTTTCAGGCACTTTATTGAAGTAATTATAAGAAGAGACACATTTCTTTTGGTGATAACATTACAAATATTGCGTGAAGGATGTGAACAGACCTTGCATGGTGTATGTACTCATAAACTGCTAGTAGTGAATGGATGATCTGCACTAAGCTGGGATTGTTGTGAATGCTGGTAGTCCCCCAGAAGAAACTCTTAGTATTTTGATAAATGTTCTGGTTACTCTCAGTGAATTATTTTGTGGTGGGAAATGAAGCCTCTTGTCTTCTTTGTTATTTGTATATTACCTGAAAAATGTAAAATATATTTGTTATTATTGTTATTATTATTATAATTATTATCATCATCACTGCTGCTGCCTTAGCTGCTGCTGCTGCTGCCACCCCAAACACCACCATTGCTGCAGTGACACTGCATGGACAGTGTCACGCTAAACACTTTGTCTTTGCCCAAAAATGTTTTGGTCTTGTGGGACCCCAGATGTGTGAAATATACATCAGCACTGCTTTGAGAACCTCAGCACTGCTGTGAGAACATCAGCAGTGCTGTGAGAACATCAGCACAGCTGTGAGAACATCAGCACTGCTATGAGATCCTCAGATCTCATAACTTCCCAAGTTACAGTGTTGTAGTTTTCCAGTTTAGCACGATTTGCTGCACAAATTATGTTTCTGTAATTTTTTGTTGTTTCATTTTTTGTAGTCATGAGACACAAGGTTAAATATGGGGCTGTATGGGGTTAGCTTTGATTACTTCCAGTAAATTATGTACTTAAATGGCCTAATTTTGTACCTGTGTGTCTCAGTGATCTGAGGATTTGTTACAACCTCTGAATGTCACCAGCCCAGTTTATGTTCAGCGCATTATTTTTTCTGTTATTGCAATAGATGTGTCCAGTGTAGTACCATATGTGTGTTCACTGGAAATAACTTTCCCACAGAACATAAGTAGATGGTACTTCTGGTACATCAAAATTATAATTTTTATAGAACCTGTTCCTAAACTGTGATGCTCTTCTGACATAAGTTAAGAAAGTAGGAGTGCCTTTGAAGTCACACTTTACATGCCTCATACCCTCTAGTTGTTTATTAAGCCCAGGATATGTGGAAGGAGGAAGTATCTACTGAGACATCCCTTACCTTGATTGTGTCCACCTTTTTTTAACACAGTGTTACTAGAACTAGAATTCTTGTACGATCGATGCTGTAACTGAGTAATTACAGTGTTTCTGTGCATGTGTATGTGATGCATGATGATTCTTTCTCTTTATATCACTCTTTTGTTTGAGGTTCATGGAGGCAATATATGCATGATGGAATGATACAAAATTGCATTTGTGTTTATGTAGTTACAATGAAACCCTGATTTATGTTCTCACATTTTATGTTTTTCATGATTTTTCACACCTTTTGTACTGTCATGTCCCAATTCCTGTAAGAATGTGTTCCCCTGATTTTACACTTTCCAGAATTTTGTATTTTCCTGGCTTTTACACCATTTTAGGTGGTCCCCATAAAAACATAAGATTGGGGTTTTACTGTATTTAATTTCATTTTTTGTTTGAGTTGCATTTAATTGCAGTTAACAAACTTTTGTTTCAGTACAGGGTTGCCATAAAAGACTGGTAGGATTTAAGGTATCTGCTGAAGAAAACCTAGTTAAGGGAAAAAGAACAAAATGTGTTTTATTTTACAAGAAAAACACAAGAATTTCACATGGGCTCTATGACATTTAATAGATCTCAGTATGGACTCCATATGTTGCTGTACAGATGTCTATCTGTATTCACCTTCTTCCCATACATGAGGAAGTGTCTCTGCCATGACTGTTTCAATAGCTGCGCAGATTCTGTCCTTCAGGCATTGCAGAGCTCTATTTTTTTGGTGTACACAATGTTCATGATGTACCGCTGGAAGAAAGAGTCAAGAACAGTTAAATCAATGCTTCTGGTACACCAACGTATAGGTCCACTTCTGCTGATCCATTTGTTTGGAAATTTCATATCCAAGGCTGCTGTTACCAGATCACTGTAGAGGAGGAGCTGCTGGTGTGTGAAAAAACTATTTGAGTGGTGAAATCCAGTGTTGCCACTTTCACTGTTTTATGTTGCATGAGCCCTATATTAATGACGTTCAACATCTTACCATTCTTTTATGGAAATCCTGAAGTTTGGGTTCTGGTAGATAGGTTATTTGAAACTTTACCTAACAACTTGTTTTCTTGTAAGTAATTAAGAGAAGGTAAAGGAACTGTTACCATTGTTAAGAGTGCTAACAGGCAGTTGGGAAGTAAGGGGAATTTTTGCTTGTGTGTGGACATCTTTGGCAGGCACACTATGTAAATAGAGACTTAGCCTTTTGCGTCCGCTGTTGGACTGCATTTTGTAAGTTGATATCCAGACAAAATATACTGTAATCAGGACTGGCTCGGCGTATGTGAACCGCAAAAGTGGGCTCTGCTGTCACTCACTTTGGTGGCTGGTAAATCATTTTCAATTCCGGTGTTTACTGAATCTGACAATTTTAAAACTGAAAGTACTAAACCTGTTATAGCATGATATGTTTGTATAAGTCTACCTTAAAACAACAACATCCACTTGTTCGGAATTTTCATGGTAAGCTACGTGTGTTTGGAACTGTCATGGTGAGCTACACGTGCAGCGAGCTACCTCTCACTCTTTGTCAAAGTCAGTTCTACTGAAGATATCAGTTACTGTTCTAAGTTGTATCCATTGGATCCATGCATGTAATCATCTAATTTTTATGTTTTTATCATTTTGTAGTTCCTGTACCTTCCCTTATTAGCGGAACAGTTTTTATTTTTTATGTATAGCATTTTATAGTTGGTAATGTGGTTCTCATCTGTCTTATGAATGCCTATTTTTTACTCCTTTGAAACTAATTATTTATTCTTTTTTTTTCTTTGTGATTGGTTTGCCATGCAGCCTGTTTCTGGTGGGGCCACCCTTCTTGCTGGTGCCTCTGCTACGCTTCCTCGCACGTCTCCAAATCAAGCTAACCCAACAGCATCCCAACAGTATGCAACATTACCTTTACATGCAAGTGTTCCCAAAACGGAAGCTTCTCAATCCTACACAGCAGTGAAAATGGAAAATGCTCCATCTGCAACTTCCCAACCTTCCATTCCTGCATATGCTTCAGCACTGGATGATTCTGTGACACATTCAGTACAGTCCAGCGCTCCCACTGCCAAATATGCAACACCTCACACACAGTCTACTGTTATAAATCAAGGCTCTTACCCTGCTGCTGTTCCTGTCACAGTCCACTATTCTGTTCAGGTACCCACCTATGGCATCCCCCCTTTACCCCAGACTGCTCCGCCACCTCGTCCTGCCAGTGTCAGTTTCCCCAGTCACTCACACACAGGACTTTTCCCTTCCTCCATCCCCCCTTTACCCCAGACTGTGCCACCTCCTCCCCCCAATGTCAGTTTCCCCAGTCAGTCACACACAGGACATTTCCGTTCCTCCATCACACCTTTACCTCAGGCAGCTGCACCTCCTCCTCCCAATGTCAGTTTTTATTCTCGTCCTGATTCCTCACACACAGGCCATTTCACTCCGTCCATTCCTGTACCCAATTATTCCACTTATGCGACGCAAACTAATGCAGCAAATGATGGTAATCCATTGAACGGCCTGCCAGTTGGTTACAGTGCTGCTGGTTCTATCCCAGTCCCACCTTCTTCAACAAATTTCAGTTTAACTGAAGGCACTGCACCACCGCAATCTTACGGGCTCTATAGCCAATATTCCATCCTTCCATCATCCACCACCATTTCATCCGCTGAAGGAGATATACCACAACAATCACACACACCATATAGCCAGTATTCCACCCTCCCAACCTCCACCACCACTTTATCTACCGAACAAACTGTGCCAACACAATCACACACACCATATAGCCAGTATTCCACCCTCCCAACCTCCACTACCACCTCTTACAGTGAAACAACTGTACTGCCCCAGGCACAGTCTCTGTATAGCCAATATTCTGCCCTCCCTCCAGCCACTTCCACTTCCTTCTCTGATGAAGCCATACCACCCGCATCACAATCGTTGTATAGCCAGTATTCCACCCTTTCTTTATCCGCTACCACACATGATGACGCAGATATTTATTCCTCCACTGATGACTTATTGGATCCCATTGCTCGCAGCCGCAAACCAAATGCTCGACTTTCTGGAAGGAAGATTGATCCAATGGAGGTGGGTTCGTAAGAAGAAACAAAATAATTTTATTCTGTGTACGGTATTTTTTGCCATGTTTGTGAAGGATGTGTGGTAACATGGTGTAGGCATGTATTTGTGATATAAGGTGAAGGACTGGTGTCTGTCTGATGTCACATATTGGAATGTTTGGAGTAACACAATAGGGTGGTGGTATGAAACATAATATATGCACATTTATGTTGGAACTGTTCGTAATGGTATTGAAAAGTCTGTTCACTTTATTTTATATCAGAATGCTTTTTATAGTTTGCAATTCAAACAGTGACACCAAATCATTTTTATATTTGTTTTGAACCAGTCCCCTCATTTCTGCTTTGTTAGCTGATATTAGTCTAAATATTATTGCCAAACTAAAATAGGGATCCTTGAGAATGGCATTTGCAGTTCTTGTCGCTGAGCTCTCAGGTCATATTTCTAGAGGTGGCAGTTCATTTGCGGTGGTGTATGTTTAGCATGTAACAAGGTTACAGCAATTATAATAACCTAACTCAAAGTAAATTCTGCATAGTGTGTTATAAGTCTCATCTGTTCTTCTGCCAAATCTGTTCTGTGTTGTCTAGGGAATATTTCCTTAAGCTTTGTTGACTGTTAAGCTTGTAAGTGACCCATTATTGAACATGGCATGGAATAGAAGCTACTGAGTTGGTGTGTACTGAATAGCTGAAGTTCAAGAAGAGCTGTATAGATGTGTCTGTTCCGTATTGTGTTATACTGTGCAGTGCAGGTGGGCTGTGTGTTTTGGTGAACACACAATTATTTTTTTTCGCTGACCTTGATGGCAGTTGATGAATTGGATATCTATCACTCTTCCATGAAATTATGTCTGTCTGTTCACACATTGTTAACCTTAATGCAGTTTTTGAGAGCTATTGTACTGTATAGGCACTTGGGGGGGGGGGGGGCGGTAGTGTTACACAGTGTATTACCTTGTAGTTCACCTTATGGATTAAAACATGAGAAGGAAGGTAAGCGTCAAGTTCTTCCTAGAATGTCTTTAATTTTTGTGTGTCACATGGGCTGTTCTTTACTGAAACTGTGTGTACTCTGAGGGACATCTGGTGACTGTGTCATCAGGTACAAGAACAAATTCCAAACTCTGTGTCTCAGCGTTTCTCACACTTTGTGCTGTCTTGGATGCCTTAACAAAGTCTTGCCATATCTGTGGGCACCTTCCACAATGTTATCTGAACATGTGGACCATTTTGGGCCAGTTTTTAACAACACTTAATTGTTGGAATGTTTAGAATAAGAAACATGCTTGAACTGTGAAAACCTTTATTAAGCCATTGTGAGAATTTATTACAAAAACATTAAATTTCCATAGCAGTAATGGCAACAAAACTAAGATTAGGAAAAATGCGAAAAGGGTAAGACTTTATGTTCTGCTGGGTAGAATGCACTAAGCTGACAGACCTCCAGTTGAGAAGCACTGCTGTACCTCGTATGAACTTTATGTTCTGCTGGGTAGAATGCACTCAGCTGACAGACCTCCAGTTGAGAAGCACTGCTGTACCTCGTATGAACTTTATGTTCTGCTGGGTAGAATGTACTTAGCTGACAGACCTCCAGCTGAGAAGCACTGCTGTACCCCATATGGACCTTCCAAGTATAGGTATTTACCAAATGAAAGTCACTTAAGGTACTTGATCATGGATCTGGATGACAGCATGACTCAGCTGTTGTGGTTTTTAATTGTTACTGAAAGTAGTATGTAAAATGATTATAGAGGATTTTGAAAACATCTGCTCTGAACTGTGTGACAGCTGTTATCTGATGTACAGGGTGTTCCACATAAGGTGTACCAGACTTCAGGATGTTATTTTATGAGTCATTTGGAGTAAAAAATGCTATATCAACATGTGCCCTATTATCCACCATCACACTGCTACAAGCGTTTGAATGTACGCACATAAAGTGCTGTTTCATTGATATAATCCTTCCGGCCGCACTGTGGCCTTGGGGTCGACTCAGCCTGTAACGGAAATGAGTACTAGGAATATTTCCTGGGTGATAAAGGTGGCTGGTGTGTAGGGCTGACAACCTTACCACCTTCATGCGCCAACTGTCTTGAAATCTGGGAGCCTCAACCTCCTGATACCCTCAGAACCTGTCTGTGCCTGTAATGGGACTGCTTTACCTTTTGCTGGACATAAATTGCTGTAACTGAAACTTGCAAAACACATGTGTTTTATCACACTGTACACATAAATAAAGGTATGTGCATATGACACCACAAAAGAGAGTTATCCATTAATTCTTAACCTGCTCCACAGCATGTGCCTGATAACACCAAAAAAACAAAGGTAGCAGTTAAGCCTTAATGTACCTTAATAGAAAGACATAAATTTTTACTATATTATGGATTTACATTTGTTTACATAGTTTGAAGTCTGTAAATCTCATGCCCCTTGACTGCTTCATGTAGGACTCATGAAGGATGTGGTTTACTGGCAAAAATCGCAGGCAAGAGAAGTATGGCAGCAAATCATAGAATCTACTCACTGCATAAGGGGAAATGATGCAATTATCAGAAAGGCAACAAATTCTCTTTTGAGACACAGAATTGTGCATACTGAATAGTAGATGCTGTAACAGTAATCAGCGTAATGTAATTGAAAATTGACTTTCTTTGATATTGTCTAATCGGAACTGATTTTTTCTTCTGTGTTGTAACTACATAAACTAACAGGAATAACTGTGTGACATAACCAAAAATTGATGTCTTTCTTTTATGGCATTATCTGACACAATTATGTTTTGATGTCATATGTACAGTAAGACTTACTTGCTGCTTTTGTTTCATTATCAGACATATGTACAGTAGGCTAAGAATTAATGTATATCTTCCTTTTGTGGTGTGTTATGTGACACACAACTTTATTTTTGTCTCTGCAGTATGCTAAAATTACGTATTTTACCATTTTCAGTTACAACCATGTACATACATTAAAATGCTTGTAGTGACATGACAGTTGATGACCAGGCATATGTTGATATAGAATTTTTTTTACTCCAAATGACTCATAAAAGAGCACCATGTAGTTTGGTACACCTTATGCAGAACACTGTATACAAGGTAACAGTTGAAGCATGGGAAAGAAATTGCATTGCACTGGTTTGTAACATGCTGGCATTTTAATTTTATGTGATGTATTAAACTAGGTACTATGTGACGTGTGATGGTCATGTTAGTAAAGGGAGGACTATGTTGAACTGTCTCTTCCAGTGGCCTCAGAATGACTCTGTGCACTGTCGCACTGAGTTTCAAATGGCTCAGGGAGCAGCCAGTCTCATAGAGCTCTCTCCCAGGGGTAAAGCTGCAAGGGCAGGAAACTAACTTCCCTTTTTCTCTTTACTGCCAAATCCAAATAGCGTGGAGGCTTCACGATGCATAGACACCTACATGGCTTAGCGTGTAAGCTTACAATTAATTTTTTTGAATAAGAATTTATGTTGTGTTTGCACTGCATAGAGCTGTGAACTGTTCTGTCCTTATGCAGGGTGTGAACAATGCTGAAGTAGTAAAGAAAATGTCAGTGAGTGACAAAATGAAGTTTTTTGAGAAAGCCATGGAAGAGCAGCATCAGCCCTCTTCTAAGCCAGGTAAGCCTTATGAAGTAGCATTTACATTGGCAGAATATGCATGTGTAACAAAAAAATGTATGATTTGTCTGCGTCATGCTTGACATGTACTGTAGAGAATGAAGGAAGAAGAGTGAATGACGATAGATAGAAAGATGGTAGAGGCCATAAATGTTGTCCTTATAACTAAATTCCAGAAAATTATTTCAAAATTTGAGTTCCCAATTTAGAAAAAGCTAGTTTTGTGGAAATACAGGCAGTAAAGATATGTCCTGGAGCGATCTGGCTCTGGATTGTGTCAGATTAACCCTTTAAAGACGAAGCGTATCTGTTTTATATAAGGACTCAGTGCGTACCGCACAGTAAACACTCTCCACTTCGGTTATAAAATCCAATCTCTTTATGTTTTATAAGGCAAAAGTTGCTGTTTGTTCTGAGATCTGTACAAAACACATAAACGCAATGTGGGCACCACGTAGAATTTTTTAATGTTAAACCTGGTCATACGTAAAGTTACCGCTAGGCTTTAAAAGGTTGCTTGTTACTAGGTGCTTGTTACTAGTGGTGCTGATTATCAGACTGTTTGTTGCTTCTTTGTATATAATAGTTATAGCTAATCATGTAAATACAACTGTAAAACTGTGTATTTTTCAAAGTAGCCAAATGTGGCCACTGATCAACACTAACATAGTTTCTCAGATTGCAGTGCAGGTTGTGCACAGCTGACTGATTCAAATTATGGGTAACAGGTATGTTAACCAGTTCGTAAACATGAAATGTAATGAAGGAAAAGTTACATTTTGTCTGCAAAATTATATGGACTGACAGTGTTATCAACTGAATCATTAAAAAGACATAACCACAACTGTAACAAGATTTAACGTTTGAACAAATAAAAAAATGCGTCATTACAGGGCAGTGGTATTCAAACCGTGTTCTGTGGAACCCTGGGGTTCAGTGGACAACTTTCAGGGGTTTCACAGGCACATTCCTTTTGTACTGAAATTGGTAAATATAATTTTGATAATTTTTATTGCAGTTTTTATTTTTCTCTCTCTTGTGTATAAGCAGTAGTGGGTTTGTTTTAATTGTAAATCACAAATAACAAAATTTTATTTTTATAAGTGTCCATAAATTTTTTAAAAATGAAAGTTTATGTTTTAAAAACTGTTAAGAGTTTGAAGACCAGTGTTCTAGGGAATTAATTTTGCATTATTTCTTGCAGGAAAGGTTTTTAGCTTCCTCAGCCAGGATGAAGTAGAACGCATGAAGCAAGAGGAAGGTAATTGTCTCCATGTTTGACTGTGACTTCTGTATTGAACGCTACACTCTTGTATGTATTTTTACTAAGCGATGTGTGGCTTGCATTTACATGCTTTCATGCAGAAGAGATGTTTAGCAGCATACGCATACCTTTGATTCATCCCCATTTTTGTTGTTATTACTGTTACACAGACTGCACATCACATTTTGTTACCACTGACAAACCTCTCGTCTTTCTTTTTCTTTCTTTCTTTCTTTCTTTCTTCCCTCCTTTCTTTCTTTCTTTTTTCTTTCTTCCTTCCTTCCTTCCTTTCTTTTCTTTTCTTCCTTCCTTCCTTTCTTTTCTTCCTTCCTTCCTTCCTTCCTTCCTTCCTTCCTTCCTTTTTCTTTCTTTCTTTCATTCTTTTCTTTATTATTATTATTATTATTATTATTATTATTATTATTATTATTATTTTATTCACTACAGCTATACTTTTTCTGTCCAGGTATAATTTCTGTCACTGAGACTTAAGATTTCCTGTACTTAGTAAAGGTTGTTATGTTTAATTCCCTGGACATTTTTTTGTTAAACATGATAATGGTTCATTGGATACCTGTTTCTAGAATATTTTATCACATAGCCTTATTTTATTATGGGTCGAATGCTTGTATATAGACTTCAGAAATGCAGATGAAGTTTAAACTGTGTGCTACTTTCATTTATCAGAATTCATTTGATAGAACCAGGCCCCTTGATTTTGTAGAATGCCTGAATATCTGTGTATTGTCCATACTAACCCACCCCGTTTAGTATAATCTGAAATTTCAAGAACTTATAGTAACAAAGTACATAATTCTCAACCATTTCAGCCAATTTTATTTCACATGCTCATCAAATACTTGTTTTAAGATATAGTTAATATCATCTCTGCCATAATTTTGTCTTCCAAGTGAACTGTGAGAGGGTTCCATGTCAAAAATTTGTGTTTCTTATTTGCTTCATGCAACATACATATCCAGCATGTTGCAAACTCCGTCTTTTCACCACTGTAACGATACTAGTTGACTTGTTCCCTGTTACGGTCGCCTGAAAAATTTGTCACACGTCAGTTGTGTTTTCTTATACAGAAAAGAAGATTGCTGCTCTTTCAAAAGAAGAACTCAAAAATTGGACACATGTAGATGAAGCTGAGGAAGATGATGAAGGTGGCAAGAACCACACAAAGAAGTAAGCTTGAAGATAATAAAAGTTGCACACATTGTGATGTGATATTAGATCTGTAACTGCGAAGCCTGTGACGCATCCAGAATAAGGAACAGTCCCATGCTGGAGGCTTTTAATTTCCTGAATTTTAACCATTTTGCTGTGTACTACATTTCAGTTTCATTCTCAAACTGGTGTAAATTTTCCACCAAAAAATGGAATTGAATTTTTTGCTTTTGCGAATGCTTCCCCAGTATGTGCTGTAGCTGTGGTTTCCACCTCTGAAATATTTTCAGGTGTTTGGTGTGTAGAGAGAAAAATGATGAAGTGTATAAAAGTGCAGACAAAGGAAAAAGAAAACATTCTGTTATTGGTGCATAGTAGAATCAAGTATGCAAAGAACTGCTTTAGCTATTTGTTGCAAAGCTGGTGCTGTTATTACAATATTACTCTATTAAATTTTCTTTTATTTACTCTTTATTTATTTATTTGTTTGTATGTTTCTTTGTTTGTTTCTTTCTTTGTTTCTTTCTTTCTTTCTTTTATTATGTCAGTAGATACACTTTTGCTCCCAAATAGCAGCACTGACAGACTTCAGTGAGTCATGGGACTGTAATGACTTTATTAGACTTTGTTCCAAAACGTCCTGCACAACTCTGTCAGTCTGAACGTGTATGGCCAACCGGCTGTGATACTTATGATGTGTCACACTTTCTGTGTCCTGACACTGTACCATCGTAGAATGTTACGTTGTGTTAAACTGCCTTTTAAGCTGACATTGCACTTGCAGACATTGTTGTGTTTTGCACTTTGCCACCGCGTTTGTCTATATACTCCTGCCAAGCACAGTAAACAAAATTCCCTCCTTCCACCCATGTTTTGCATTTTTACAACCCTTCCTCTAGCAGATTTTCCTTTTTAGGTAAAAAATTATGGGGCAAGTGTATAATGATTTTAAAGAAATGTGTAAAATATTGATGCAGTGACAAGTCAGCAAGTAAACAACAACACAGACTGATGAAATGCCAAAACAAGCTGGACAGTACAAGTGTGTCGTGCCATTTAGCTTTATGTCGGGGCATCAAGTGTGTAACTGTCCACCTGGTACTGCACATTTGTGAAAATATTTTGAGTGCTACATCTCAGTTACTAAACTTAACGTGCTCCTATGAAACACATTCTGCCATGTGTTTAGTGGGGCATTGTGATAACATGCATTTCTATAGTCTTGTGCAAAATAAAAGTAGCTGCATACTAACATTTTTACAATGGCCATCATAACTGTATTTGCCACTGTTTGATTAGTTGGTGTATGCTGATAATAATGTGGCACAGTATTGTACACAGTTGCTGACTGATAATTTATACTGCCTTTTACACATGGCATCTTTATAAAGAAGACCTTATTGGCTAAGATTTAAATGTAGTTGCTAGGCAACCAGGTTACCAGTCACATCTTGGCACAACTTACCAATTTTTGAGCAGATTTACATTGTAGGTCACATACATTTGTTGTTACTATGTGAAGAAGAAACCAGTCATTTTGTCATAGTTTGAAAAGTTATGCCATACACTTGGAAATAAAAGTAACTAAAATAAGATACTACCAACCCGCTTGTATGCTCCCTAAGAACTGATCTGTTACGACAGTATCTTGCTGTCATTGCCAGCCTTTTGTACAGTGTATAAATGAATTTCTGGTAGTATGTAATGGCACTCTGCTGTATGCAACAAATTGTTAAGCATCAGTCATATCTGATATGGCAGATATATTTGGAACTTGCCTTACTGACTCATTTTCCTGGCATGCAATGTACTGAACAGACATTCTACATGTAACGCACCTCCTTTCAGGTCTAGTGCCATGCCGCCCCCAGGTGGTCTGCTGAGTATGGGCAGTGTTCGGACAGCCAAGGCTGAGCGCAGAATGAAAGACAAACTGCAGCAGGAGGTGGGCACTGTCATAAATCAAACCCTCTTTCAGCCAGACTTTCACATGTGTATAAATTAGAGAATTCAAGCCACTGCCGTACAGTGTTTATTTGAGTTTTACATGAAGTGGTGGTTATAGTGTACCTGTACAGACAGAAATGGAATTGTTTTAGTGGAGATCGTGGAGATTGCAGTGCTGTGAGGGATTGGGGTTCAATTTCTGACTGGAGCAAGAAATGTTCTCCTCCTCGTAAGTGTTAGGCTGGCTCTGGGACCTGCCCAGCCTCCAATTAAGTAGATGCTGTGATTGGAGGGGGGGGGGGGGGGGGGGGGGTGTGTGCCTGTCCCTAAGATAAAGTGGCCAGGGTGTGAAGCTTGGACACTGTTTCATCAAGTGCAGAGGTTAATGTGTGGCACTCTATACCTCCAGTCCTAACGTGTTTGTTCTGTGTGTACACAGGGATGGTACCTATAGACAGACAGGCGTGCTGTCAACAACCATTAATTTCATTACCTTTGGTCAGAATGCAGTAATACCTGTGTAACAGATTTTAGAGGAGAGTAGTTAGCAATCTTGTTTTTGCTTGGGATGTCCTGGGTTCAGTTCAGGACCCAGAGGTTAGCCATCCTAGGAGGAGTTATAATGTAAGATGTCGTGTGTTGTTTTCCCAAGTGCATCATTTTCACATATATTCCGCAATTGAGACTGTGTCAGGCAAACTGTTTAAGGATCGTATGAACAGTAAGTATTTATTACACCATTAGTGAAGTCAAAATTACTGGTAAAAGTTCTGTCTTATTTTGCTCCATTTTGCACATTACTTCTTCTCCTACTCTAGCAGTAAGATGGCTAAGTGACTGATGTATCTTCAAAATAATGGTGATATAATATTTCTTGTTCAAACATTGGGCATGCTGTGAAGTCCTGATTGAGATTCTTTACACAGGGGCTCTTAAGTGATGAAGACGATGAGAAGGAGTTGTCACCAGCAGAACAGAGGGCACTCAAGGCAGAGAAACGAGCAGCTTGGCGACAAGCAAGGCTGAAATCTCTGGAACAGGTGAGAATACAGCAGGAATCTGTCACCAGTCATGACATTTGCTGTCAGTTCTTAATGTAAAGATATGAAGTATGAATTGTAAATTGTTATGTGTGTGTAGACACTGTCAGTCATTTCTGAATGCCATATTTAAGAGCAGAAGTCAGGTTTGTTGTGAGTTCAGACATTGAGAAGTGACATATGGCCAGTTAAGAGTACTGTATCTCCAACTCCAAGAAAAGGTAAGGTAAATTGTTACATGTAAGATTTATGAGGGACAAGCTTACTAAGCTAAACAGAGAATGTTCTGTATACCAGTACAGTATTTATTTTCAAAATTAAAAAGGGGGCCAGACAAAGATAATAATAATACTAAAAACTGGATAGGACTGATATTGTAAACAGAAGGTATGCTTGGTTTTAAGCTGTAGAAAGGCTGCTGGTAAAATTTTATTATGCAAAGCCACACTGTGTGTACAGAATAAAGTTCCTTTTTGAGGAGCTGTTTGACACTTAGCTGATAATGGAATTTTCTACCTTAATGGAACCAAAAGATTGATTCCATGTTTACAAGACCTTTGCTGGGCCCTATCCAAAGGCACTTGATTCAAGTCCATACAGCAACACACTATTTCCATACCCCTTTAGTGCTGGAATTAAATGCCTGGTGTGTGATCTGCAGCTGACCATGATTTAAACACGGGCTTATAAGAGCAGTTATATTTATATAACATTGGAATTGTAAGCATCACACTGTGTATTACAAGTAGATAACACTTGGTGCCAAATGGTTAGGATAAGTAACTAGCTACATGTATCAGGGTCTGCCTTGAGCAGCTGATAGTCACTCATCTGTATTAAAAGACCTCCCCAGCTCGTGTGGAACTGGGAGATTCATTACTGTCTCCACAAGAGCAAGCTTCTTGATCCTGGTGTAATCATTTCTTTAACCTGCACATCACACGCAGTCTTTTCTCTTTAAGAACACTTTGAACCAGCAGGTGAAGTTTGTGTGGCTCTTAGGGAGGGCATCCAGCAAACTGCTTTTCATTGTGATAGTGGGCTCCCCCCTCCCTCCCCCCCAGTGGTATTGTCATTGTGATTAGGTCATTTGATATTTGTATGTAGGATGCATTGCAAGCACAGATGGTTATCAAGAAGATGAGTGAAATGATTGATGCAAAACCAAGTAGTCAAGAAACAAGGATTGATGCTGCCTTATCTAACAACAATGGTGTGATTCCAGACCAAGAAAACAACATTGAGGTAAGATACTATTTGTTACCAAGTAAGTAGGTTCAAATGGCAAGACCTCTGAATTGTATTTGGAAGGTGCCCTGTTTAAATCAGCCGTGACACAGACTATCTTGACAGGTTTCTTTGTGGTTTTCCTCAATCCCTTCAATCCAAGGCTGAGATACTGTCTTAAATTAGGTCATAATAACACCCGTACACGTTGTTGTGAATTGGCTTCAAGTCTGTAGTCTCAATTAGGGGTAGTGTCATTAAATAAACCACAAGTAAATTGAAATAACTTAATTGCATAATTTGTTACAATGTTGAATTGTATGTTTAGTGAAGTTCTTTTCGCAGTGTGTTCAGAAATCTGTACTTGCAGTGAAAGTTTATGATTTGGTGTCATTAGTGTAAATTTTATAGATAGAATGGGAATGGGGTTATTGGCATGCAGTAAAAGTATTGTGCTGAAATATATGACTGCTGCTAGATTTTGTTTTACTCATGAGTCATTAGTAAGTTTAATGTGTGTAGATAGGAATATAATATCCATATTGAAAACATACATAGAAAAGTGTGTTTTGAACACCATTCATGCAGTCAGCCATCAAAGTATACAGAAGTTGCATACAACAACTGCGTTAATTTTTCATCATCTTTCGGTTTGTCATTGGAACACTTTAGGGAGGCAGAATACAGTACTAAATTGTTAATTACACGTGTAAATACATGGAGTAATTTCTCACAAAATTTTGCAATATTTATATTTTACAAATGTTCACCTTGTGTAGAATTACACCCATCTCCTGCTTAAGGTCAGTAATCTGTTCCGGGAAATCAGGTGTTCTGCACGAAAACACTAACTGGGAATCTATTTCCCGTTATTTTAAATGGGAAAAATTATAATGTGTTACATCAACCCAAAACCCCAAACCACTGTCCTAAAACATAACTGAAACACAGTAAAATACCTATATGTAAGTAACAAACTATTGTGTTAGGATGTAAAATACTTAAAACATCACTTCCTGTTCAAAACACTTAGTATGGTTGTTAACAAATGTTGCTTTGTATGCAGTAACATATACGGTCTTCATGCACATTGTTCTGTTAAAAATGTTGTATTGAGTTTTTGGCACATTAGTATAAATTTTTGTCTGTAAACATCTGCCAAGAAGTGTTGTGATCAGAGATACATACATTCTATGAAGTTTGTATATTAAAAGCCAAGAGGCATTCTACGATGAAAATGTTAACTGGGGAGACATTCTGTGGGGTATGCCTATGTATGTACATAGTAATTAGTGTCTGCCTGTGCCATATTTGTGGTAGTAAAATTTGTCAGTGGACTAATTAAAGTTCCAGAAACATTAATGTCTCCAATTAGTTGCGTGTGAAGGATCTCTGAATATCACACATGTTCATAGATCCACTTGCATATTTCCATAAGAGAGCCTAAGGGAATCTGTGGACGTGTAATTTATGCACCCCAATTTATTCTCTTGACATCTTGTTGCTTTATGTCTAGCTTCTTTCCTGATTCCTGCATTTCCAGTGCCTTTCCGTGCTCTCATCATCATCTCTCTTTTTACGTTGTTTCAAACCTAATTTTCTTGCTCTCTCTTTGTTCTGACATTCCTCATTGTACCAGGAGTCCTGCTTCTTGGATTTTCTACCTTTATATTCTGTTTCCTTTGCTGCTGTTGTATTCATGTAATGTGACATATTTACTGTTTCTTGAACTCTACATTTTTGGAGAGAGAATTGTGTTCATAGACATGCAACAACCCCCAGTATCATTCAGTCTGTTTATAAAATCCCGTGTTTGCTCCTCTTTCCATTTATAGCTTATTATGTTCTGTGTAATTCTATTAAAAGTAGCTTGTGATGGCTGATCACATTTGTTCCAGTCTTAAGAACTAGTGCATTACTTATCATATCATCAGAACCTGTAGCATAATTTGTGACACTACTGTCTAGTTGATTAATAAAGCTGTATTCTTCCCTCATATGCAAACTATATATTTTCCATTTAGAATGTGTAAAGCATTACTCCCACAAAATTCTGTCAATCTTGTTCCTTCTGTAATTCAGAGTTTTTCTTTGCCACTCTTCCTACCATAAGAATCATAACCATCACTATCCTAGGTATCTGTTGTGTCAGAAAGGTGTGGCAAGTCTACCTATCTGACTCCAACCTTATTGCAAGTCCACATTATTAAAAATTCAGTATTTGGGTATCTATCTCTTGAACCTGTGGAAATTTTCTACTCATATAAAATTTGTGTTCAAAAAAATGCAGTACATATATTGGTTGACTAAGTATATAAAATACAGTCTTTGGGTGGTAAGTGTATGTGCGTTTTTATGTATGGAATGTGCACTGTCTAAAGGTTAAGACTGCAATCATTTGTGTTTGATGTTGGTTATTGCTTTCTGTGAAAACCTGAGCTGCACAGTCATTGTTCCATAAAACTGCTTGTCTCTGGCAGTAAACAATCTGGTACGAAGCTCTTTGTTTAGTGGCCTTTGTAATTTGATATATTATTTTGTATGGTTGGTGGAAGTTTTATTTACGTGGCACAGGCGTGGCTTCTGTTTCAAAGGTACAAAGTTCACTTTACAATTACAGTACCAGAATTTAGGTTTACTAGTTTTTTGCATTTTTTCAGTGCCACTTTACTCAGCTGAATGAATTACGTAACATTGAGTGGCAGTGTGGCTGTGAATTGAGAGCGATATCAAGGTTACTGTCCTATATAGCTTAAGTTACACATTCGATTGTCTGTGTATATGTGCTCTGTGGAACATGATGATACACTGGTAGCACTTTGGCTTTGTATTTGGCAAGTCTAGGTTCCATCCTTGGTCTGAAATAGCCACTATTGTGAGATTTATAACTGATTTCCTAAGTTTCTTGAGATTCATGTGAGGTAGTAGCATGAAAATGACCTCAGTCACTTCCTTCCTAGTTTCTCACAGTTTATAATTCACATTTTAGCATCTTGCCATTTGATGGTGTACAATCTATACCATTGACAGTGCATGAAAATCAAATAAATTATAAGTCAGTGCAAAGTGTAGGGTCTTTATTTCAATATTCTGGTTTGAAAACCATTATCTTAACACTGTACAAAGATCTGACTTGTTTTTCTGTGTATTACCCTAACATGTAATTGGGTGAAACATGTGGTGGAATGTTCTGTGTCTGTGGTGTTTTTCTATAAGATGTGTGTTTGGATATTCCCCAAGAAAGTATCCACTATCACGCAAGTGTTTATTTAAATCCTCTGAGCTAACTATTTTTGATTGCATTTGTGGGAATTGGAATGTGTTTTATTAATGGCTGTGTATGGTTACTCACTTGTTTTCTGCTACAGTAATGTATGTTATGTGTGCAGTAGGTTTGAAGACAACCTTCAGTCCTCAAGCTCCATGTTGCCTTGAATTAAATTACACTCTACAATGTAGAATAGGAGCGCAGTGACTTCGTCAAGCTGTTCATTGCTTCCAAAACTGACATCAGACTGTCTCTTTTATAAGGCAGTAATGGTTCGGATAAATAAAGCTTTATTTTTTCTGTCTTTTTTAATGCTTGTGAAAAGTGATTTCTAATAATAATACATGACATTATGTAACTGTGTTGTGAAGATGTGAGTTAGATTAAAGTGACACAGTGGCATGTCCGGTTGTGGGCTTTGATATCACTGGTGAACCTTAGTTCTGTTACCAGAATTTTACTTAGATAACAGTTAGTGAAGCCACTAGTTGATGAAATTTGCATGTGAAGGTTAAAAGAAACAGTTTAACTTGGAGGCGCAGACTTCTGCCTGATGTTGAGACATACACATGCTGCTAAAATACTGTATACATCCGTAAACAACCACATAATTTCACAAGCCAATCTGTAGCCCCAACAAACTACCACATCATTATCGACACAAGGTAATGGATACTTTGGAAGATTTTTAGGATTAACACTAATGCCATATTTTAATGTTCTAATTTTTTATATAATAATATGATGTATACCTCCCTGATGATGGTGATCACACCGAAACATGTAGGAGGAGAAAAGTGGACTGATAGAATATATACTCTGCCTGTGCATTTAGTTGCTTTTTAATTATAAATTAATAGTCAACACATGGAGATGAATAATATAAAAAAATATTTAAAACTTCTCTGCAGAGGAGGAACTTAAATTGTGGTGGTTGAGTTTTTGGGTTTGTGGCTGTCACTGCACTGCCCCTGTGGCGTGCATCATGTTTTGATGTATGAATTTTGCCACCAGATATTATAGTAGTTGTGCTGAAGAGGACACAGAAATCTTTTCCAGTGTGCCCAAATTTAGTGACAGGTTACATTACGTTACCTTAGTTTATTTAACTTCATTTGTTTTACCCTCGTGTTTGTCAAAATGTACAAAACAATAATTTTGTCGGGTGTTCTTTATGTGGTCTCTTCTTTTGAGGAGAGGGAAATGACAAGTGTTCTAAAAAAAAGGATGCTGAGGAAAATATTTGGACATATGAAGGGTGAAGTAAGTGAGGTGTTCATAGTATCGTGTAATAGGGAACTTGAAATTTATGCAGGTTGCCTGGTATTATTTTGATAATAAATTGCAGGAGGCTAGAATGGGCTGGGAATGTGGCTAGAATGGGAGTAGTAATGAATGTGTACAGAATTTTAGAACAATCTATTTGAAGCCCAAGAAGATGATGGAAGCATGTTTGACATATCGGTGGATCTCAGGGGGAGATATGTTGGGAGAATGGAAGGTGTGTAGAACTGGCTCATGACTGCATCCAGTGGTAGGCTTTGGTAGTAGTATGGAACCTGCAGTTCCGTGTTTGAGGGGAATTCAAGTAGGGTCTGGTGAGCACATATAAAGAAAGTTCTGCTGTATGTTGGGTGATGGTGTCAGCATAGTGCCACAAGCCATGCATGTTGTCACTATATGGTATAAAAATATAAAATATAAAAGTGTGAAATATTAATATATTCAGAAGAAAAACGCTTGCTCCATATCATACAAATTTTGGTGTTTTATGAACTTGTTGACTGAATAAATACAGTTTTGAACTCTCCGTGTGTCAGAAATGGTTGGGGAACCGCAGTTCAGTGTTAACATTTTAAAGAGGAAACTTCATCTGAACAGTTCTCTTCCTACTTCCAAGAAACCACGACATTTATGTCATGAAGGTCAGTTATTTAATGACTTTTAAGTATGTACACTATTTATACTGCAAGCTTAATGGAACCTATAAATACTATCTTGGAACAAAGTACCAAATTGTTGAATGTTAATACAGCAGACAAAGATTGACGTTGTATCTGTCACCAAGCCCAGGCATCCAGTGAAGCTGCGTTATCTGTTTCACACCCTGAACCATGTTGAATGTTGGTATAAAATTTTATGAGGGAAGGTTACTTTAAAACGTGTCCAATTACAGTACACCCCAGTTTATCCATTTGTATTACCAGTTCATGGGATACGCATTCACTTTATTTTTTGGTAAATTTCCTTCTTAAATGTGTTGAAGGTTTATGACCTGTGTGTTTTCTTGTGTGTGCACAAGTGTAGGTGATCCAAGTTTTCCTACTGACTCATCCTGTGTTTTTTTTTTTTTACCAGTGTGTCTTGTGACATCCTGGAGAGATACAGGGATGGATCCTATGCACTGTCCCTGGGCCATGCCATGGCTCAAGCACTTAGTCACTGGTCTTCTTCCACAGAGGCCTGTGTTCAACCTCAGGCTAGTTTTTGTGGGATATGTGGTGGAAAAAGTAGCACTGGGACAGGTTTTTCTCTGTGTATGTGAGTTGTTCCCTGTCATCAGCATTCCAGCCATCCTCCATAGCCAGTATTTCGTTTATCTACCACCAGCACTAGGTAATCTTAACAGTTGATGCCATTGCATAAAATCCTTTTCCTCATTCCCACTGTCCCACAACACAATACACATTGCTACAAATCACTGCACCATTGCTGGATTGGATAATTTGTAACATGCCGTGAGAGACTACTGTACGATTCTCAAGTGCCACTCATTTAATTTGAAGCTATTTATCACAGACTGATAAAACTGTAGCAGAAAATAATAAAAATGTAATAATTGTTGTGGGATTCTTTTGTAGACATTGTATTATACAACAGTGAAGATTGTTAACAGGTGACTAAAACAATTTAACAAAATATTTTTGTACGTAGTTACAGTTGAATTTTTTATCAATACATAAAGCCACACGACTAACCAACCCATAACCATGTCTGCCCGGTAGTTGTGCACCACATTACGGCCCTCTAGTGATGATTTCCCCAAGCTCTCTGTGCGTGCCAAAGAGGGCGCAACTAAGGTGCGTGAGTCGGAGAGGGTTGTCGGGGAAAAGGTGACACAACGTACAGAGGAGTACATAGACGAGCAAACAGGGGAAATCAAAGTCCGCACCATAGAGTATGTTGAAAAGCTGATTGAGCGAGAGGTACATAACACAATTCTGTCTGTCAGCATGAATCATAGATAGTGCATGCTGCAGTAGTTTGTTGGAAGTAACACTGGTATTGCATGAAATTCGTAACTCATAGGACAGTGGTTCCCAAACTGAAGTTCACAAATGCCTTGATGGAATGTGATACACTTCGCTGGGTTTACTATAAAACAATGTATGTGCAGTTATCTTGCATGAACATACTATTTTAACCATTCCTTGGGAAAACCTGTTGGGTTGACATGGCTAATGCCAGGGCTCACCATCAGACGCTCCTGAGTCATTTCCATTCACCTCCAATCTTTTAAGTTTTTGTTAGTGTGTGTCTGCGCCAGCATCATTAAACGGTGTAATCTCCAAGTAAATTCGCCTACAAAAGCTGTACCTTCTTCCAGAATCCCATATTATCTCTTTGTGTCAATATATTGATTGTTACTTCATGAAATTATGGCTTTGAAACATCAAAGAAAGGTAATATGATCATGTGTGTGATTTATATCAGCTCTTCAATGAATGCAGTATAGGTATTAGAGCACTGAAAAATACACTTCTCTGAGAGCACATGGCATTTGCCAAGCACATATGATGCTTGTTAGTATCAATTATTAGTCAGAAGTTTAGAATGTTGTATGATGATGATAGACCTGTCATGTATTATTATGGGCTAATTTTTACACTTCCGAGAGGTCTGTGTCCCTTACATTTTCCAATGCTTTACTCCTGTTGTAATGTTTAATACATACTGTACAGTTAGAATGTATGATTATATTCATGAAAATAATGTTTACACTTGCAGTGAATAATGATTGGATTATCAATAGCTTGGTGCAAAATATGGTCATTTTAAAACTTCCTGTCCTGTAAGCTTAAAATATTGTGCTGCTGAAAATTAACAGGCAGGAAAGTCTGATAAAGAAAGTAAAATAAAAATCATACTAGTTGTTCAGACTGTTGTCTCTGAGTGTGGTGACATGGAGTTTTGTAGGTGGATACTAGGGTTTCATAGTAACATGCTGTCTCTGTCCACATGATTGAAAGATTAGATCCAGGTTTGACAGTCTAATGAATAAGGTGATACAACATTTTACTTATACAGGCAAGTTGCAAGGTTAGTAGACAGAACTATGTGAGGAGGGAGAAGCATTGGAACCTGGACTGGGCCAGTAGGAGTGGTAAACTGGGACATGTGAAAAATCAGGATACAAAAGGAACCTTCTCAGTGAATGGGAAGTTAGAAGCCATATTTATGAAGGCACAGGTAAAGGATTTGCCTCAGGAGTGTTAGACTGTTTTGTTTCTTGAGAGAATCTTCTACATTATTGCCTTCATTGGCAGGATAAGAGATTTCCACAACCTGCTTAAGGAGAACCTTTCCTTGTAGTTCTTGTTGCTAGAATGCAGCTTGATTTTGTCACTTCTTCTGTGAAGTGGTCCATATGCCTGGATTTCTTAGCCAGGGGGCAGGTTTTGTTGAGCAGGTAGTGATGTCCAGCAACAGTGCTGTGTTCCACCTCTGATTATTTTCCCAGTCGGTGTGCTTGGAAATGAATGGCAGTAATGAACCCTGGTCACAGTGGGATGACCTGTTATTTCCAAAATACGCTGTTTCGTGTGTGCCCAGTGTTTTCAGCTGCAGCCCTTTCTTCATGAGACACAGAAAGTAGGAGACTTTGTGTGGTGGGTTGAGAGTGTTTCTGATGAAGGACAGAAAGGAGGTCATGTCTGGATGGTGTGACTTCTGGCAAGCAAGAGTTCAGGGCATTATAGCTCTGCATGGTATGGCAGCTGTTGTCACAAAAGGTCTCCTGCATTAGGTCCAGTTCATACTCATGGTTGCAAATGACTTTTGCCACATGTGACACAGTGGACAGAGAAGACTGCTTTTTGAGTCACACAACCAAACAGTCTTTGGCATCGATCTTGGAACACAGAGCCAGAGTTATCTGTGACAAGGAGAATCTCCACACTGAGCTAGACTTACCACAGAAGACCTTTCTTGAGAGTACCAGGCAGGTCTGTTGTGTCCTGAATCCAATTGAGTCAAAAATTCAGCCATGTAGAGATGACCCATGAGAGTGGCATTCCCATTCTTTGTTCAAAACACGATCAGCCACGTGAACATGGTGCTCTCCAGGCATAACTTCCCACCCAGCAAAGTCTACAAAATCTTCACATGAAGGATAACCTGTGCCTCAAAAGACTGGGCATATTGCCATCTCGTGTTAGTGCAGAAAGTTGTATGTTGGGGAAAAACTGGTCATTTTTTCAAGGCCATGGTTAATGAACATCCCCAACCTGTCTGACTCACTACACCAGCTGGAAGAGTTGGCAGTGGCAGAACATAGCACTGGTATTGGGAATCACATCTTGCTCAGCAATATCATTTAGCTCATGACTAAGCAATATAGGCACATGGATGGGTTCATAAGGGGAATGGTAGGGATCAAGTTGCATGGGGTACAGCAAATCTCACCCCCACTGGGATTCAACCTCTGGACCATCCAGTCTGTAGTGAGCCACTGTACTGACTATGCTGGCGGCCCACATCTTAACCTGTACCTTCCAAAATAGGGTTTTCACTTGCAGGCTGCTGCGACCCTGTGGAGGGCCATGTAGAGTACATATGTGTATTAAGTTTCTTTATGTCATGTTCATCCCGCCACTACTCATGACCCTTAAGAACACCGTTCTGTATTCTGATTACTCATATTTCCCATTCAGGCAGTTCTGTTGAACTGAACAGGGCTGTATCTGCTCTGAAACATCAGTGTCCACCTACAAAATTACCAAGTATGAAAACCCAGCGGGTTGCAGTCTGAACAGTCTCTGCCATTAGACATAATTGTGTTTTATAAATAAGTAATGTTATTAAGAAGCTTCATGTTAAGATTTTTTGAGGGTGGTTGTGCATGCAACATTTATATAAGTACAAGGTGTATTTCAGATGGATATTTTCAAGGAAGAGGTTTTTCATTCATAAAGTTTGGGAGCCATTAACAGTACCTAGTTCTGTGGTGCTTGTGAAGAATCAGTTTGTGGTGTCAGTCAATTTGTTGTGATACATGTACTGGTTTTACTGGTTTTTGTCTTCTTGGCTTTTCGTATTAGATATGCTTTCTGAAATGTGTCTGTAAATTTTTTAGAACAGTGTACTATTTACTAATGCTTTGAGTCCCAAATGAAGCATGTCGAACATTTGCATTTCTTCTTGGACACTTTTTCATGTAGTGTTGTTTGATTCATGTGTGTGTGGGGTGGGGGTATTCCCTCCCACCCACCCACCCCCACCCCCACCCATGGGTGAAATTTATGCTCATTTGAATGAAGTAAATAGCAGATTAAATCACATTTGGATCTTTGGAAGTTTGGGAATTGAAATATGATGAAGTATGTGCTGCAGCTGACACTACTTTTTCTTTCGACGTAGACAGTATTACAGTACATAAGGAAAGTGACGCAGTTAGTTGGGAGTGTTTTTGTTTAGTGCTTTGTTGAACAGTGCTTTTAAGGTTATATATCACCTATGAGAAATGAGCATTTACTTACAAATTACAATTCACTAAGAATGTTTTAGGAGGCAGTACTGTAAGTCAGGATACAGATTGTTTGTCCATAATATTAGCTTTCCCATCCATGGAACAAAACAGCACTTGCTGTTACGTAACTTGCATGTGTCTGAAATGTTAATAGAATGACTGGGTTGTGTTCTTGTTGGTTATGACATTATGTAGTCTGGTAAGTGGTTACCAGTGATTGTTAGGTGAAACTCCTGGTAACTGTCATAACCCAGATGATTACAATCTAAACCTTGGATGCCTTGTAAGCCTGAAATCACAAAGAACGACTGTCTACCGTACCCAGTTATGTCCACTATGACAATAGGATGCAGTTGGCTGTAGCGTGATGATCTGCCACTCATTCCTTTCTAGTGTTGCAGTAAGGACCAGACAGACAACTTTTACTTTCTACATTTGTACAGAAGCACAACTGCACACACAGTGTAGATAATGGACCAGTAGTGACATAGCATCTAACTGAGATGCTATACATAGACGGCTTGTAAACTGCTGCCATAATGAGCCTGGTTTCAGGAAAGGTCCCAAGTGGTAATTTATGTGTGCCCGTGGCAGGCTCTTTGTGCTCCACCTGTCATGGCATGAGTGTACTTTCTCACTCTTCTTCCTATCCTGGAATAGTTGCATTTATCAAAGTGTACAGTTTCACTTTTCCCACCTGGTCTCCACGCTCCACTTCCCATTCCTGGTACTGACTGGCCTCCTATACTGTGTGTCCCATTTCCTCTTCGTCTGCCTTCTGTATCGCAAGGCACGTCCACAATTTGTTTCACTTCCGACATGAACGTGGAGGTGGTGTTTTCCTCTGAAATGTTGGTACACACCTACCAGATAACACCGTACCACCTGGGACGTGCACAGTATATGACCGTTACTTTGTTCAGCACGACTACAAAACAGAATCTGGGCTGTTATGTGTGAAGACACATGTACAAAGTGTAATAATTTTTCTGAATATGTAAACTGCACATGCACAAAGAGATGCTCTGAACCATCACCCACTCTATGACCATCAGTATTGTAGTGGTTGTGAAGTTTCAGCATGTAGTTGCCATGTCAAAAATGTTCCCATTGAGAAATTTGAAGAGCTTAGTGGTATCTGAATTTTACATTATGTGTCAGCTTGTTTGTATCTTGACTTGTTACTATAGGATTTGGAAAAAATGAATATCAGACTTCATGTAAAGTAGGAGTTTTATTGAACCGTGCAACATGTGAGGCTTCTGCCATAGCGTAGATGAGGCCTTTACCCTTCTGGGTTGTTATGCAGCATGTGTTGATATACACTTCATAACAACCCAGGAGAGTGAAGACCTTATATTTAACTGTTACAACCCAGACCCAGATTTAAATTAACAAAATTCTTATGTATGTAATTTTCATCACAAGCTGGTAGTTGTTTTCTTGCCTTGTACTTAAATGCATTCAGACATTTTAGGGTTTGTCCATGGGAGCAGACTGACCGTGCTGTTTGTAAGGCGTGTTGATTGTAACCATTGTTGTGGTTAGTGAAATATATAAATATTGGTGGTTAACTTTTTCATGGCCTTAGTCCAGCTACCTGCACTGTACCAGGCACAAATAATATTCTTCATTCATCACATCTGTTTACAGGAAATATAAGAAAGGAAAAGCAGTGGTGCAGAGAATAATCCTGCCAGCTTGTAATGGTGTGTAATATGTTGGGTACATACTGTTTTTAGAGTGGGCATTAAAACAAACAGTATGTGTCACAAATGTACGTGTGCAGCTGAAAACACTGCACACGTCACACATATATCACGAGAGATTTGAGGTTCTCATGGTGGGGACTGCTGTCCTCTAGGATGTGACAGCATGTAGTCTGGTAGAAATTTCAGATGTTTCAAAAGAAACTTCTGCCTCCCTCTTCAGACTGGGACACAGATCAAGACACATGTTTCTTCACAAGATTGATAAATTTCTACCAGACTACACAGTGTCACATCCCAGGAGACAGCATTTTTCATGTCTTATATGTTTTCAAGTTAACATTGAAAGTGTTAATGCAAGTACATGAACTTATCATTGTTATGTGTACCTGTAATTGATGATCTTTGCTTTCCTGTGTCATGTTTTACACACACAGACTTAGTGCAGGAGATTAACTGGCATAAGTGGTTTCTTTATGTGCACTTTATTTTTTATGCTGTGTGGCTTAAAGTTAGTGACCCTGCAATTATAAGTGACACCAGAGTGTGTTCAGAAGGTACTGTATGGTAAACATATGTTTAAGAGCTTGAGTTGCATAAGTTCTGTAATATCAGCCAAGTCTTCTTTCTTCTCATAGAAATTTGCATATTTGAATGGAAACTTCGAATTTGCCGACAGAGTTTGTAAACATTTTAAAAATTTATCTTTTTGTTTTGTTTGCGCCAGGTTGAGACATTAAAGGAAAAGATTATTTCGTTGGAATTATCAAATCCTGAAAGTGAGAAGGAAGGAGAGAGTGAAATCAATGGTGGTGAGGATGAAGAAGGTGAGGGGGATCCTCCTACTTCGCCAGTATCCCCAACTCCTTCAGAAGAACCTCTGGGCGGTACCATGGGGAACAAGAGGCGAAGACGTAAACGCTCAAAGAGGGGAAAACATTAAGTTGTTAACATGTATCACACAGGTCATCACACTGAAATATCACAACATTGTGACATGTAACAGACAGATCACATTAATATCATTTAGTGTTTCTCATGGTGGTAGGTGTGGGATTATAGTGCTACAACTGACCAACAAAAGAAGAATGTGAAAGGTATGTAATGGGACCAATCAGCATTTTTTACAGCAATCCATGTTTTGTCCAGAATTATCAGACTGCCTTAATTAACTCTGTCACTGTGAACAGAGGTTGCTAAGGCTGTTTGGCTGTATTGTGGCAAAATGTCATACAGCGAGTTAAAGCTCTTTTTAGTGCAAAACATATGTGAAATGTTATAAAAATGATTGATAAAATGTAATAAAGAAAGCTTTTTGTTTTTAGTGTGGTAGTGTTGAACACTGATTGGCCACCTACATATCTCTCATTTTTGTGACAAGTATTTTATATGTTTTTATTGTATTTCATCCAAATAATATTTTTGATGGAAATGTTTTTTTTTATGAAAATGATCTGTTGAACACATCACAAACTTTATGGTGTGGGAGTTTGGGAATTTTTAATTTACTTAGCAGGTCATTGAACACATTCTGCTAGATTTAAGTATTTAACCTAACACATTCATTATTCATTTATATTTGTTTCATAATTGTACAAAGAGTGGCATCCATATAGACATATTTGTAAGAATTTATTTAATAACTAATAGAAAATGCTTATTAGAAAGTTTTACAAATTTGGGATGAATAAATATTTACTGCAGTTGTGTCTTTGTGGACATGACATGATAATGTTGTATTGTCCATAACTTCATAGCTGCAGCTATCAATGAGAATGCTTAATGGTTCTGCTGCAGCTATTGATCTGTTGTATAGCACAAGTATTGTTATTCCACAGAGTCCTTCCGCAGCTTCGAAAGTGCATGTACAGTGTAAATTTTATTATTGTGTTATAGTGAAACATGAAGTGAACAGTTTAGTCTCGTAAAATAATTTTTGTTCAGTTTTCTGTGATGTTGATTGGAAAGTCTGCATTTTCTTACTTTGAACTGGTGTTTTATTAGTTGGATCTATGTATTTACAAATTTTAAGACAGATTGTTTAAAAATATATTTGCAGTGATATTGATACCACATATTAATATTTCAGTACTTAAAAAGTCCAAACATGTCCTGATTTGTTTTTGCCATCCTTGTGCATGATTTTTCCTCACATCCTTGTGCCACTTGTGGATGTGGCATGAGTCTTTACCATCCATGATTGCCATTTCTTCGGTAATTCAAGGCTTCAGGATAAGGGAATTTTAAAGTTGGGTATCATTATTGCAATAGAAACTGTTACAACTGGAAGTGTGTGAAGGTTGTATATTTAGTAACAGAAACAAAAGAATAAGTTGTATATTATTATTATTATTATATTAATAACATTAGTACAAAGGACACCATGACAGTGATAAGTGCAGTGCTTCTAGTCTTTCCATGTGCATGTAAATACTTTTCTGTGTCCATTTGAGTGCCCACAGGGGAGATAAAACACTTAAATGTATTCCTTAAAAGCTGGATTTTAAATCTTGTAACAGATCAGGGTCTACAGTTTAGTACTGTATATGAGCATTTTTGAGTAGGGAAAGGTTTATTCAGGGAACAGCTCCTCCCCCCATGGTTCACACTGAGTGGTGTTGTATAATCAGTTATGGAGTGGCATTCATGTGCATGATTTTAAGTATATTGTATCACGTTTCCTAACCAACTGTCCTCATGGAACAGAGTTACGGTTGACGAGTTGCTCAGCTGGTTAATAAATTGAAAGACTTTCATGTAATCTGGAGATTCATTACTGTATTCACAGCCTGCCACTGCACTATGCTGTGAGCCAGCTGAATCCAGTCCATGCTGTCACTCCACTCCCTCATACGCATTAGATCCATTTCAGTATTATTTTTCTGTCTTCACGTATGTCTCCCAAATAGTCTCTTCCATTGGGGTTTTCTAACTAAAATTCTGTGTGTGAAACTATGTGCATGTGACGGAACTGTTTATATAATGGACTATGATGATTCAGATTTTTAAGACCGTTGCAGCTTCTCAATTTGGACATATGCGTCAACAGATGATGGTATTTGTAAACAGTGTGACAGGTTTATTCTGCACAAAGCTAAATACCCTAGAAGTCAGTTACTCCAAGAGTGCTTTGTCATTTAACAACTTTGTGTCACATTAAGTCAGCTGTCTCGTAATTTTCTTTGCATAAGGTGAATTTTAATCCTGTTTATCCAAAACATTTGGTTGTTGGTTTGTGGATGATGGGTATATAGTTAATTAATCATTTTTGGTAATCCTCAGTGTCAACACACAGAACATATGGAACCAGAATTTAAAGACCAAACCAAAAGTTAACTAAATCTATATTTTGATTGTGGTTATAATACGAGTATTATGACTGAATCTTGTGGATTCAAGTAATGGCCTTTCTTCCTTGTCTCAGATTCCTTTAGGGTAGTGGCATTTCTGTGCATTTGTGATATGGATCATACTATGTGAAGACTGTATGGGGCTTAATGTGCAATAAGAGCTCATGTTGCAGTACATCCCTTGAATAATATAGTCTTAAAATGGGTCTTAAAGAAATAGGATCTTGGGCTTGGACTGGATTGATCTGGCTCAGGCAGGGGTCAAGTGGTGGGCTGTAGTGAACATGGTAAGAAACCTTTGGTTTCTATAAAGTGCAGAAGTTTTCTTGAGCAGATGAGAAACTATTAGCTTCTGAAGGACTGTGCTCCATGGAGTTACACAAACCAAGCCATGCTGTGTTTTGGTTATACATACTTGGACAGAATTTGTGTGTGAGTGTGCTTTAACCATTTGTTATAGTGTGCAGTCTATAAAAGTGCATGAACACTGGGACTGGTATTTCAAATCTGTCAAAGTGACATGTGTCTGCAACATACTGCTCTCCCCCCCCC